>JAOEGS010022932.1:30000-50822 GCA_025447755.1 Corythornis vintsioides
TGAAAATTTAGCTTCTAGATCAGCCTGGTTTCTCTCTATTATCTTGGCACACTGATTCAGTGCTGTCTTCTAGGATGTAGTGCCACCTCCTTTATCAGCATGCTGCTTCCTCATTATCATTTAATTATTTATTGTTTCTATTGCAGAACACTTGGGCCTACTCAGTGAACAGCTGTCTGTGCTGGGGTGGAGCTGAGTATTTGGGGAATGAGTAAGGAGAAGTAGTTGCAGTAGCAGTCAGGATGGAGAAGTTGAGGAGACTTCGCTGCTTAGAGATAAGAGATTGTTTCTTAAACTGTGGTACAGGGGGAAAAAAAAAAGTGGCAGGTTTGGGAGTCGTTTGTAATTTTTGAGGGAGATTAAGGAGCTGCACAGAAGGTGGAAAGGAAATGGCATTGCCAATTAAAGTGATAAAGAAATTAGGGAATGGCAGGAGATTGCCAGGGAAGATACGTGTTTCAGTTTTCCCCATTCAGGTTTCAATTGGCAGCAGAGTGATCAGAAGGGGTGTCCTGGTGCAGGCAGAAGGGCAAGAATCAGGTAGGGGCCAAGTGTAGGGATAGATGTGGGTGTCACTGACCTCAGCTTGGCATGTGAGCAAAAAAAGAGGCCACCTAGGCAGGAGAGAAGGGACAAACCACCAAAAATCAGAGGTGGTAGAAGAGTGTCGTAGCAAATAAGCCACTTCCAGGAGCAGCTTGGGGACAAGAACTGTAAAAAAGATGGATTCTTGGAGCAGTGAAGTGATCCTGGCTGCTCTCCTGCCGGGCACTGCCGTGGTTACGTTTATAGATCTGGTGGGACAGCAGCACAAAGTGGTTATCTGCTCGGGAGCAGTTGTCATGTCACAGTTGATATGCTTTGAGAAATGACTTGTGCAGTTACCACATGCTAACGTGGCTGCTCTCTTCACTTTTTCTGCCTCAAAATGGGAGCCCACAGCACGGATTGGTGTTCTGCACAAGCATCGCCCTGGTGTGAAATGTCCGTGTGCTTCTACAGCCCAGCCTGTGCCAGCAGCCACAGTAGATGGTGGTTCTTACATCACAGTTGTCTCATCCTTACCTTGCTTATCATCTTTAAACAATTCTCCCTTGTTTTCTGAGCTAAAAGATCTCTCTAGTCCCATTCTGGGCGCTGGCTGGGGAGGTTCAGCCAACACACCACCCTCTTCCCTGGGATGACAAGGTGACTGGTCCTCACTCGGTGCTCTTCACCCAGGTTTGTGCTGCCCCTTGTCTGCTGAGAGGGCAGGAGGATGCTGCCTGTCTCCGTGGTCCCTGAGCCACCTCAGTTTGTTGACAGTCTGAATGGGGTGATGCTCTGCAGAGGCCGTGGGATGCAGGGAGAGAACCAGGGGTGACTCTTGATGATCCCCCTGCCTCTGGCTGTTGCTGGCCAGAGCTCACCATTCTGCTTAAGAATCCTCATTTCCTCATTGTCTTGGCTTTAGAGGCATATTGATGTTCACCTGCCCAGATATCTTTACAGCAGCTAATGAAAAAATCCCTACATTAAGGACGTAGACACGAGTGCACCTTGGGATGAATGTATTATTTATAAAGACTTACCATCACACCCTCACAGTTACATTTTATGCTGCTTGTGGGTGTACTCCTGTGTCTTGTTGGCAATGCAATTAGTTGCACTGTGGGAGATTCCCAGGTTCAAAGCCAGGCATGTAAAATCTATTTCACCCCTTTTTAATATGTGGGTCTTTTTGTAAACGAAAAGAAAAAACCCCCAAATCGTGTCACCCCTTCACAAAGCAGAATAATGCTATTTGTGAAAATATTACAGAGTCTGATCCAGCCTCTAGTGCTGCTTTTTTTCCACGTTACAGCTCAGCACAGTTGTACTTAGACCAGTGCTGCTCTGCAGGTGGAAGTGTGAGGGCCATTGAGCACTTTGAGTTTTTCCAGTGGATCACAATTACAGAAACATCTGTGCTAAATAACTTTGTGCAGATGCACTGTGAAAATTCAGTGTTCAATAGCCCTCAACATTTCTAATTTCTTACTTGTGGTGGTGTAGTTTAGAAGTTGCACATTGGGTTGCAGTAGAAAGCATATTGGAAACATTTGTGAAGGGCCTTTTTAGAATGCTTATGCTGCAGTGAAAGTGCTCCCGAGCGCTTTTGTTTCTTTATTTAGACTTATTCCATTTAAAAATGGACAAAATGCATGCTAAAGATGCTGTTGATGTAATGCTGCATGAGAGTGCAGAGGTCTTGGAAAAAAAAAAAAAGCCTAAAATCAAATTTTAGTTTGGAAATGGGTAAACTAGGGACAGGAGGAAAAAAACTGAGGGGAAAAAAAAAAAAGAGCTTTAAAACTATGGAGTGGTCCAGGGAGATCATATAAGCTGAAAAAGTTGAATGCATCTGCTTCAGGATAGCTATTCCCTGCCTTCCATTCTCTGTGTTACAGCAGTAGGAAGGAACTAAAATTTGGAGGGATTTGATGAGGATTTTGGCTGGGTCCAGGCTTGACTCCCATAAAGCAGGTAGAAGCTGCAAATGGAGGTGGTGTCTTGCTGCTGCTTTTTATCCAGCCCGTGGAATCTTTGAGCATGATCCGTGCAAATGCTTTAAACAGCTTCAGTTTCAGTGCTGTCTGCAATGCAGGAATGATTTGCTGGAATCTTTTTTTGATGAGACACCCACTGAGGGACTTTTAATACCGTTCTCCTTCATCAGGATATCTCTGAAATTGGCTGGACTGGAGTTAACTCTATATTTCACATTTAAGCCCGGTCTGCTGGGACAGGTAGCAAAGGGACAAGTCATGTGCTAGCAGCAGTGGGATATTTCTCCTCCTTTCCTCATAGGCTGAGCTTATCCCAGATCGTGGCACTGGGCCCAGCTCAGCAAAAAGCCATTTCCACTTCATTTCTCAACGTCTGATTTGTGCTTCCATTGAAGTTAATGGCAAAACTCCCACTGTCTTCAAGTGCAGAGGGATCAGATATTCAGAGGGGCTGGCCACGCTTTTGGTGCTTTCATCTGCTTGGAAGTTCAATTTTGCACTTAACTTCCTTTAATCTCTGGGAAAACTTCAACTTTACTTCTTTTCTCCCAGCTCTGTCTGCAGCCTGTTGTTAATATTTCTTTGATTTTTTTGTGCTGGTTAGAACTTGTCGGTGCTATTTCATGTTTTGGTTCATATATTAATTTTACTTCAAGGCGAGAATAGGAATTTGATTCCCTGTGATTAGATTTTTGTTGCTGTGCTTTAAAATCATTGCAACCTTTCCACGGGCTTAGGCTCTTGTTAACAAAGGTCATAATATCACCAGCCATAGATCATTATTTGTGTTAATGAAATACTTGGCTGCATTTATGGTCCATTTGGAAACAAGTTGGAGTCTGATAGAGACAAATATGTTTTTCAGTGTGGATTTACATACATTTATGGATTAGAATCAGGCATTCCTCTTTTTCTAGTCAGCATAGGTTTAACTAGGTGAAAAGGTTTTTTCCTGAATATTCATCCAGACTCTGCTTTTGAAATAAGCTGCTCCTTGGAAGTTTTGCACCAATTTTAAAAGTACATAAAAAGCTGGAGGAAGAGAAGAGAAGAGAGCTGAAAAGAAAGGAAAAACTAAGTACGTTTAAGTTTTATGGCTTACAAACCCCCAAATTTCAGAGCTTTGCAAAATTAAAAGGTTAGCTATGAATAACCACAATCAAATCTTTTCTTTTGTCCATATTTAATTCAAATGAGATTGCTCCATATTGACTTCTAATGCTAAAAGGCCACCCATCATGGAATCCCTGCAGCCAATGAAGCAAGCAAGTGAATGCTTTCTTAAATGATGCTAATCAGTCCAGAGAGGCCTGCCCTCTATCCCCATCAGTATTCTGTAATTCAGATGTGCTGATAACCTGAAATTGAATGTGTCAGTATGCAGACATGTGAAGAAAAAAAGGAAACTAAAAGGCAAGAGAGGCAGCTCTAGTGACAATGATGGTTTGATTTTTTTTTAATATAATTTTTTTTTCCCAAGTGAAGAATAAAGAGAGTAGCTCATATTTGTTCTCAAATGCTTACCAGGAGCTGTGCAAGAACAACCAGAAAATTCATAAATAGGCTAGACAGTTTCCAAACAGACAAATAGAAAATAACTAAATAAATAAATACATTAAAAAAACAAACAAACAGACAAAAACCCCCAACCACCCCCACCCAACAAATCCTAGATTCCAAAATAAAACCCATTTTTAAAGACAGTATCAACAGGTTAAAGTGTTTGTGTGTGCCCTGAAAGGTTCCAGCCTAAATGCTTTAAAAAGAGGGCTCTGTGGTGTTTGGAAAAAAAAAAAAAGAATCTTTTTTTTTTCTCCAGAGTTTCTATTTCAGCTGTTCTGTATCACATCTGGTTTAAATTTTGAACAGACACTTTCATGTCAGATGCAGATTTTCTTCCGAAGAGTGACACGCATTTGCTGTTGTATTCCAGTGTTGTATCAAAAAATAGATTGATTTAATTTTCCTTTAACTTCCCTCAATTTAAAAGTGATTTCACTCTCTGAAAGAACTCTTGCAGGAACCCTGGGTCTCATTCTGACCTGTTGGGCATGAAATTGGGTCCTTTGACCTTAAAAACATCCTGCTGCTTCTCGTGGTGCACGCTGGGGATGTTGCTTGGGTTTGGTATCACCTGCTGGGCTTGTACCCAAGTTCTGCTTGTATTTGATCCATGCAAATAGCATTGCAATATATACTCCCATACCTGGAATGTCTGTGCTACAGAAGGTTTTTAGAAGGTTTTGCAGAAGTGGATGGAGGCTTTACTGCTCCCCCAATACACCTGATTTTCAGCGTGCTGCCAAGTGCAGCTCCTGGCACTCAGGGGGATCTGAGTGTCCTTGGCGTTGAGGAAGGGACCACTCGGGTGCCCTGCTGCCATGGGGTCTCTTGGATGGATGGGAAGAGAACCAGGAACCAAACCCTGTTCTCCAGCTCCCTGTCTGCCACCAGGAGATGACAGGCTGGCCCGAACGGGATGGAAATGACATCCTGAATGTTAATTATTTATCTGTGCACTTTTTTATATCTTCTCATTGCTTGGATATTTCATCTTATCTTAAAAAAATATTTATTTGAAATTGTCAGTGATCAAAGGCTGGGAAACAAAACTGAGCTGGATATGATTTTTTTGTCTTATTTTTTTTCCTCTTGGAGGAAATTGGAGTGTCAGGATAATTTTTCTATGCAAACTTTACAAGATGAAGCCAATCTGAATGCTGCATCCTTCAGGTCCATAGTAGGAGATTAAAACCAACGTACAAGATATGATCAATTTTACTGGTAGATCTTGTTTTTAATTCAAATTAAGTGATTTTTTTTTTACTTGATCATTTCCTGCACACACACATACACGTAGGCATTCACTCTCAAGCACACGTCTGTGTACTGAATTGATAAAGAAAGAACTCTGGTTAAATAATCCACTTTTGTCTGACAACGGAATCAGTTATAGAGGTGCAAATATGCAGAAAGCTATTTGGAAATGCATCCTCGTAGTTGTCAGGTTTTATTATGCAGGAAGGTGTCATGTTTGTTACGAAGCTGAGTGCAGATGGCAGAGTGGAAGAAATGGATCACTAATTTTAACAATGATTAATGAACAGAGATAGAAAATGAATTACATTGGACTATCGGAGGCAAGAAATATTTTTGAGAAAATTTTGACTCATCTGCTGTGCTGTTCTCTGTAAATTATTTTCTGAAATTCTATATGTTGTCAACAGTTGACTGCATTTTCCATTACTGTCTATTTCTGTTCTTAAGTACTTTTGTGTTATTAGAGATACATAATTTCAAAATACCAATACATTCCTGATTACTTAGAGAAAATATATGTAAGGGTGTGTATGCTGCAAAGGCTCTGGCCACAAATCTCCTGTTTTCATCCTACTTCTTAATTCTTCACCGTGTTACCACAACATTAGAAATATTTGGTGTCGTTTTATTAATCAAAGGAGGTAGTTGGGGCAGAAGAGTCATTCTGTGGGCTTGTTGCTTAGGGGCTTTTTAATGAAAAGAAGGCAAAACAGAGGCAAAGTTACCAACAGACCAGAGCCAAGTGGCTTAGCACGGGTTTAAGCTCACAGTGCTGATTCCACCATTTGTGATTTCACAGTCTAACTGGGGGGGGAAAAAAATACAGCTGCTTTTGCCACTGCTGCCACCCACGTGTTACCCTCCTCCCTGTCACCTCGGCCAGTGCACACACAACAGAAGTTGCCTGGAAGTTAGAATTTAGTTTTTATCCTTGCTGAGATTTGCAGACCTCCCCCCCAGAGCTTCTCACCGTTGGTATTGGAGAGCACAGTGGGGCTTGCCCATCCTCAAAGGAGGATTAGTTCTGCTTGGAAAGAGCTGTGGGCTCTCCACCCCATCCCATCCCTCCAACATTAAACTGTATCTTAAAATAGGAGAGAAATGCACTGGGTGGAAAGGAGCGAAACGTTTCCATTGTCAATCACCTGGAAGGTAAAACAGGGTCTGGAGGCAGGTTCAGCAGTGCTGGGAGGTATTTGCTGGGGGAGAAGGGGTCTGACAGGGGAGATGCAGCACGTGGCTCCTGTGTTGCACCAACAACTATCAGCCTGCCTGGGAGGGGAGCAGGTGGGCAAGTGAGGGGGACCCAGGGTGTTGAAGAAAATGCCTTGGTGGCTTTGGGAAGCTCTCTGGCACGTGTCCATCCTGGATCCCTTCGATGGCATCGTGCTTCTCTCTCCTCTGGTCTCTGGGGCTGGGCAGTCTAGCCCTGGCTGCTGGAAGGTAGATGGTTGTGTTTTCCCCGTGTCTCTGGAGTGTTTCTGTTGTTATTTTGGTCATCGTGCTGGTAAGCTTTGGGAGTTGCTTGGATGGTGGTGAATTGTATCCCTACTCCCCCATACTACACGTGAAGCAAAGCTAAGACCTCTGTAAGAGGTTTTGTTCCAGGCAGGAAAGTGCCCCTGTTTACATTTGATCTGAATTTGGCCTGTCACATCTCATTAACCATGTGTGGTAGGTGACTATACTCCATTGCTGAGACCTCCTCCTGTTTGATGCTTTATGTTAACATGGTCCTCTGTACTTTCTGCTGTTTAAGGACCTGATCCTTTTACTTGTGTGAAGAGCTCATTCAAGAAATCTCATTGATTTCAAGGAGACTGACTGTGTGCAAAAGAAGTGCTTGGCGGGATTTAGTCTTAGGCAAGCAGCTTTATTGCTAGAGTATCCACTTCTCTGTATGCAAAGTAATATGCTAAAGATTGCTTGCTGGTGTGTAAAAGAAAACAGTAATTCTTGGGGTGGGTGTAAAATTACTAAATTATTTGATACCCTTTCCACAGAAACGTTCTCTTTCCTGCCACCTCAGGCTATTGGTAGGAGACAAATGTTCCCAAAGAGCCACCTCTGAGCTTGGGAGCAAATGGCAGCTTCTCTTACTGAAGAAGCATCAGGCTCAGTCCTGCCACTGTGAAGTGTGAGGCAGTTGTGATGTTTAACTTCAGAAGCTGCAGGAGAAATTTGCTTTGAGAACTTCAGGCTCGAGTTTCCAGGAGTTTTGGTCAGAAACACAGGTATAGAAGATGCTATTGAATGATTAACTGTATCTAAATCATGCTTAGGTTTGCAGAAATCAGTGGAAACTGCACTGCTCTTCGAGACACATCACAGGGGATACCCCTGCAGCATTTTGGGTCTTGAAATACATGAACAAACCCGGAATAAGTTGAACTTTTATCAGCCATTTGCATCTTGAGGCCAAGATTTGTGATTTCTTCCACATTCTGTTTCGAGAGGTGCCCTAATATAAAGTGTGGAGAAAAAATCTGAACGTGACTTTATGAATGACTCCAACTCTGGTATTTTGCATGTAATTACGGTCCTGATGGGAACATACTTTAGGAAAACAACTAGTGGAACAATACAAGTTCTGCTCAGGTTACATAGCATATGCTAAACACTGAGAAAACATACAGCGTGCTTTAGTGAACAAGGTAGGGAATGCTCCTGGGAGCCAATTTAGAATGTGACTTAAGGCAAGCGTGGTGGCTTTTTGTCTCTGTTTCTTTTGGCAAACTGGTGGAACAGCAGCGGTGGCTGGAAATGCCTGGGAAGCCCCTGAGGTTGCTGTGCTACGTGTGCAGAGTACCTGGAGCTTGGAGAGGGTGGATGGGTGGGTGTTTGGACCTTGCCTTTGGCTGGGGAAATCAGCATTGCTCCCCTAACACTTCTACCTTGTCCTTGCATGGCAGAGCCCAGTGTGGGATGGTGTGAGAAATAACCCTGCTTTGACAAACCACTGCTGCCACTACAGCACCACTGTTTTCCACCTCAGTAATAAACACTTAAAATGCCCCTTTTCCCTCCCCCCACCCCCCCCTTTTTTTTTTTTCCTTAAAGAGGATCAATATATATGCAGTGAAGTGGCTGTGTGATCAATGTGCTGATTTAGGTTTTCAAAATTTCCTCTTTGATGGTATAGTTCTAGTTGAATGTGTTACTACAGACAGCTATTTATATCTAAGGGCACAGTTTAGTACCTTTGGAGACACATCATTCCCCTGAACGTTGGTTGCAGACACCAGGGTATGGGTGTGAAGCAAAATCCCCTGGGGTCCTTCACAGACCTCAAGTGGCTCATCTTAATTTCTTATGGCATCTTATTAACTGAAGCTAACGTGAGTAACCTCAAACTGCATTTTTGCCTTGCTGCTCTAGAAAAAGCAGGAAGCACTATGGAAAAAAAAAAATAAAGCAGGTTTTGAAACCCTTCTGTTGTGACAGCTCAGGAGCATAAACCATTGCAATGTGTTTGGGGGATGACCCTTGGCTTTTCACCATTATCTTGGCTTCACTTGGGATGCTGGGGTGGAGGAGCTGGCCAAGCAGCTTCTGTTTCAAGTGTTTTTTAACCTCATGTTCTTCTCTGTGTGTATAATACCGTATGTTTTGGAAGCCACCACACATTCACCTTTGTTTACTCGTGTAAACAAAGGTGCACATATATCTATTTTAAATACCAAACATTAATACTAAGAGGAGCTATACCATGATCTAGAGGATATCCAGGAGGCCTGTCATACTTCTATTACTTCAGGTAAATAACTGATTGACCTTTGTGGTGTGCTGATACTTCACTAATCAGAACCTGAAATCTGTATAACAACACTTCATTTACTTGATAGACAAAAGAACAATTGCACTTGAAGTAATGTGATTTCTAAATAGACACTGCCTGTCAAAAATAAATGCATTAGAAGTAAAATGTAGCTCAAGGAGACAATTAGCAAACAGAGGTGACACTGTAAACAGGTGCACCCATTATTCCCAAAGCTTGTGGCAATATATTCACATCTTTTAGACTGATGGAAGATCATGTGACAGTTTGGTGAATTATCTATCTGTATCATCTGACTGATGAAGCCTGCTGCAGTTGCAGATCATTTAAAAATGCATCTCACAAATTACATGGTAGCTGGGAAAAAAAAAAAAAAATGCAGGTTTTCCTGAACAATGCTTTTCTAAAGCTATGTGCTGGAATACCTAATTTTTCTTTGAAAGGATGTAGACCATTTCATTATGCTATGTATACAGTCAGTTAAGGTTGTGCAAATTCATTACAATGTTTGTTAATCTATAAAACATTTTCTATTCCAGTTTTAGTGACATTGAATATTTTTTTTTATGTGCTATTTCTGAAACATTTTTTTTCCCCTATGAGCTGAAAGAGAATAACACATTTTTTTTCTATATAGACTTCTTAAATCGCTACTTATCAGGGAAGATTTGAGATGAGAACATTTGACCTACATCTTTTTTTTGTGGGTTATTGGATTTTTTTTTTCTAAGTGGAAAATGTAAAACAAACAAGAAAGAATCTATAAACAAACTCCCTCTTTCTTTCTCTCCTAGACTGTGATGAGAGCAGCCTCACTTAGGAAATGTCCTCTATGTGATGTGGTGAAAACTGCTTCAGATGGTGTTTTGTAATTTGATGAGCTAACAAGATAGTTAGGAATGAAAAATGCCTTTTCCCAAGCTTTTTTTTTTTTTTTCCTAAGTATTTTATATTTTCTTCTCTTGAAAATGGTGAATTGATGATTGTTTCAGCAGAAGTAGAGTGGAGTTGTGTATTTAGTTGTTCTCTGATGACAATTAGGCTGCAACAGGGCACCCTTAACACCCGACCACATTCTTGTATCCTGGTGGGTGTTTGGATTTTTTTAATTGCTACCAACCTAAATTATGCTTCTGATTTGAGGCATTCCTAAGGAGCTAGATGCACCATAAACCTGCCTTTTGTCATTTGGCACATAGCTATTCCCAGCAAAGGTGCTGCTGAGATGCCCCTGGAAGTGGAATTGCAGGTGAGATGGGTCCCCCCTGCTCCAGCACAGCTGGAGTGTGTTCCTTGGTAACATCTGGCTGGTGGGAGGGCAGAGCTGTGGCCCCTCCTCAGTGTTGATGGGCCAGTGGTGATGGTGGAGCTGTGATGGGTGTGCTTTCTGTGCCTCTCTTTGCTTTTTACTGCTCCTTCCAAGGTCATCTTTGGTCTGGGTTTGCACCTTGGGTGTGTAGACCCAGCTCCCTTCAGAGGAGCTTTGGCTGCTTAAACCAGAGCAGAGCTGGGTGATGGTGCTCCATGACAAAGTGGTTTGTCTTGGAACGTGGCAAGTTTGGCTGCTTTTGTTCAGGAGTGGATGGATTGGGATTGAATCTGTCATCAAACAGCCTGGATCAAACCCAGTGTGTCCATCAGGAGCAGGGCAATGCTTGTAGGCACTGGGGAGGCCACAGCTTGAGTAGTGGGGGCAGTTTTGGGCACTGCAGGATGAAAAAGACATTGAGGTGCTGGAGTGAGTTCAGAGAAGGGCAGTGAAGCTGGGGAAGGGTCTGGAGAACATGGCTGATGAGGAGAGGCTGAGGGAGCTGGGGCTGGTGAATCTGGAGAAGAGGAGGCTGAGGGGAGGCCTTGTTGCTCTACAGCCACCTGAAGGGAGGTTGGAGTGAGGGGGGTGTTGGTCTCATCTCCCTGGTTTCTAGTGATAGAATGAGAGAAAAAGGGCTGGAGTTGCTCCAGGGGAGGTTTGGATTGGATATTGGGCACAGTTTATCTGCTGAGAGAGTGGTGAGGCCTTGGCACAGGCTGCCCAGGGAGGGGCTGGAGTCACCATCCCTGGAGGGGTTCAGAAACCACCTGGATGTGGCACCTGAGGCCACGGTTTGGTGGGCTGGTAATGTTTAGTAGATGGTTGGACTTGCTGAAAGACCATCTCTAGCCTTAGTGATTGTTCTAAATAGGGGAAGGACCTGAGGCTACAGGGCTGTTGTTCAGGTCAAGCCTGAAGCCCTGGTCTGCCTTTCAGGTGTGGCTTCGCACAGAACCGCTTTCTTTTGGGGGGTGCAGTGAACACTGAACTAAGTGGAGTAGCTCCAAGATGAGAGCCCCTCCTGTGGCTGAAGGCAGGGGTGGCTGAGCCAGTCTGGGCAGCTTGGCTTTGCTGTGCCCTCAGCTGTCCTGCAGGGGTGGTGGCTGGGAGGGGAGAGGAGGGAAAAGGAGAATTGGAGACACATCTTGCCCGTTCCTTTACCTTTTCTTTTCACGGAAGCCTTTGTAAGATCGTTATTTTTCTGAACTGTGGAGGGGAAAAAAAAAAAAAAAAAAGGAACCTCAAACTTTCTCAGGATAGGAAAATGCTTCCTGCCCAGCTCTTTCAGGCTCTCTTTTTTGTTGCTTATATTTTTTCTTTAATGAGTCAAGCCCCTAAAAATGCCTTATTCCCTATTCAAAGTGACATTTTAACATATATTTGCCTGACAATATGACACACACATTGCTTTTAATGAGGGTCTCATTAGAAAAAAAAAAAAACCAACAACAACCAAACAAAACAACCAAACCTCTCCTGAATAAACCAGCAAATATTTTCACCTTAAACGTTGCGTCAATTATTGAGAAACAGAGAGGCGAGAGGAGCCGGGGTTGCCGTCGGCTGTTGCCCGGGGGGGCAGCGCGGCGTTTGCGCGGGGGTTACGCGGGGCGGGCCGGGCTCTGCTCCGCCGCAGGCTCTTTGTGCCCGGGCGGCCTCCCCCGGCGCTGCCCCTCGGGGACTGGTGGGGGGGAGAAGCGGCGACGCTTCCGCGGGCAGGGGGGTGACGGGCGATTCCCCTCCGGCGGGGGTGCGGGGCCAGCCTGGCCCGCACACCTGATGCGCGCCGGCTGCGGCATCCAGGAGGCAGCGAAGACGGTCTGGAGCGGTTCTGATTAAATATTCACCGACTAGCAAATCGTGCCGACATCAATATCCTCCCTTCAGCAGCCCTGCCGTCCTATCCCGTTCGCTCTGCTGCCGACTTCGGTGGGTGCGGGTCAGGATCCCGCCTTCGGAGCTCACGAGCTTTATTTTTGTACTTCATTTTCCTTTTATTTATTTTTTTTTCCCCCTCCCCTCCCTCTTACTTTTTGCCATCGAGCGTTAGCGTAGTTAAATGTGGGGCTTCTTGGCAAGGGTTAATAATCAATGTAGATCTTAACAAAGGAGATGCTGCCTTATTATACTGTGAAACTTTTTTTCTTAACTGTCAGTGAAGCAGTACTAATTATTACTCCAGTGTAAATGAGGTCATTTCCTATTAAGAGAACAAAATGCTTAGCCTTGCCTTGCCAATTCATACCATCTATTTTTCACACATACCCAGCTTCTTGGATATTTTATTATTTAATTTTTTTTTTACAAATTTTGATAAAATCCATTCATTTGTATTAGAAAAGTGTAAAGCATCGCAATAATAGTTGCCCATTATTATCCAGATGAGCTTTTGTAATGTGTGGGTTGTTTGAATACCATGTGTTAGCTATGGAACAATTAGCCAGCTGAATGGTTCTTTAAAACAATCAGATACTTTTATCTCCCTGAAAAAAATACATTCCTTGGAAGTGTACTGTTTAACTGTAAATTCCGAGGAACATTAAACTCTCGTTGCAAGTAGTACTTTAGGATATATGTTGATCAAGGACAAAAAGACATCGGAATATCTTGTCTTCGTGTTTTCATTTATTTTTTGTTTTATGCGAGCAAAAAGATTTAAGGAATATTGTAGCAAACAAAGGGTAATTGTTTTAGCCCAGATGTTGCTTTTGCACAACAAGCAGGTTACAATGTTCCCACAGAGCTGATGAGCCCAATCAGTGAAATGATTAAAAATTGATTTTGTCCCTGTAATTACAGTATGTAAACTACTTAGCTTGGATTGCAAAGGAAGTGATTTTCTAATTACGTATATACTCTGGTGTCTAATGATTGGTTTTTTGAAGTAATGAAGAGAGAGCCCTAACGACTCCTTGGTGCTCTGTTGTTTAAGAAAGACCATCTTTAGAGTAAGCAGCAACAGACAAAGAGTTTAAATTGAATTTTCAACACTGTTAATGTGCACATGGATTTGTTTATTAAAGAGACAGTGGCGTAATTTGATTGGTTGAGAACATCATGGCTTTTTTATTATGTAATATATTAAGATGTATGTGTCATGGTATAGGCACGGAGGTGGTGGAAGCCTTTTTGTGTACTGCTTGAAATTCATAATGTTTTCCTGCAACTCAGATTGCCACAAATGTCTGCTCTTCCCACGTACCCAGAACACCCGTAGAGACAGCAGGTATCTAATTTCCCTCTGAGCAAAGATCTTTTTTAATCTAGGTGGGAAGTTAAGTTGGCCCTTGTCAAACTCCTGCACTGGAGCTCAGTGGGCAGCTCTGTCTGGCTTTGCTTTCACATTTTTAAACAGATCCCGAGGGAAGACCACCAGGTAGGGAAGAGCTCCTGCTTAGTGTGTTGGTGGGGAGCAGGGACAGGGATGGGAGGGTGCAGGTGCTGCTCCCCAGGCACCTCCCTGCCACCTGGGGCAGCTGTGTGCCAGCTTCTGGGGTACCCCAGCTGGCAGAGGTCTGGGATGTGAAGCAGCCACTGGGCACCCCTTGCCCCACAGCACTGGGGTGGGAGGACAGCAGCTGCTGTCCCCTGGGGTTGCTGTTGAGCTGTGACACTCCTGCTCCTTCTCCTCTGTCCCCAGGAACCTCACCTTAGCAGTGGGCAAGGCATTCCCCCAAGGAGTGGTGCAACCCCAGCCACGGGGACCTCCTGCTGCCACCAGGGGAAATGTGTCTTCCCTGGATCCTACCCCTTTCTAAATCCCCAGTGGCAAGTGTTCTCCACCAGCACTCTGGGTGTCATCAGCAATGGTGCTGAGCTGCTGGTCTGCAACAGGGCCTCATCCAGCCACCACCCAGTCAGACCGTGTTTGCTGGTTTCTGGGGCTCTGGATCAGGCAAGAGCAGCACCATCCTGAAGTGATTGCTTCTGCAGCTGATAGGTGGGCACGGGAGGGGAAGGTTAATGGTGGCCTTAGTGCCAAGTTCTGGGTGACTTGGTCTAGGTGATCCTGCTCTGGCGGGGGGGGGTTGGACTAGATGATCTTCTAGGTGCTTCCAACCCCTAATATCTGTGAATCTATGAGGTAGAATCTGTGCAAAGTACAAGCCAACTGGGGTGCTGGGGGCACAGGTGTGTGTAGGAGAACCAAGGGAGCTGAAGAGAGCTGTGTGTTTTTGATAAAATAGTTTTACAAACCCCTCAGCTTCCCAGAGGTTAAAACGATGTGTGTCCCTGTCCTGATCTCCTTGCTGGCTTTTGCTCACTTTTATCAGGAAAGCAAATGAGAGCCATGGTTTGTCATGTGCTCCTGGTGATGGAAAGGGGCTTCACTGAAGGGATGTCAGGTCAAACACTGTGGGTTTGCCAGGAGACGTGGGCAGATCCTGTGGTGGTGAGGTTCTAAACACGCCTTGTAGTTAGAGTGGGACAGTTGTACATGTTGGGAGATCTCTGAGTGCCTGGGCAGGGCACACAGGGATCCTCCTGGATGCAGCAGGGCTGATGCTGGAGCTCGGAGCGAGGAGAGGCCCACGGGTGGAAACCACGCCCCGGCCTGCAAAAAACAGCTCTTCCATTTTTCAGGACCAGTGGAAAAATACAGAGATTTATTCCAACATGCTGCTGTGGGGAGTGTTTATCTCTCTTCGTTTATGCGTGTAACTCCCAGGGACACTGAAAGGGCCCTTAAGGCTGCGTTTCTGATGGACGTGGAGGCCCCTGCAGGGCAGCCCGTGCTGGGCCGGCCTCGGCCTGTCGTTGGGCCTCTGTCCCTGCGTCTCCGACGTGCCCAGGCTGAGAGCAGCTACACCAAGGCATTTCAAGAGGCCCTCAAAAAGCAGCTGATAGGGAATAATGATTTCAACGTGACACCTCCTTCCATCAGAAAGGGTTTTGGTGTTCACAGAGGGCCAAAGCCTTGTCCCCTTGAGATCACCAGAGGTTTCGCCTTTGAGTTTAAGCAGAGGGGGTTGTGGTGCTGAGAGCCTTGTGATGAAGCCTTTGCAGCCTCCGTATCTGGGGAGAGGTGCCCTGGTGCAGAACAAGCCTATACTCAACATCTGCTTCCCTGTGCTATGCATTGGATTTGCCTCTGTAACCTGCAGAAGTCCTTCTGACCCTCACTCATCATGGGATGAGAGGTTGCCTTTTTCCCTTTGATCCTGCCGTTTGTTTTCAAGGAATGAGCCACATAAGCATGTTTAAGTGAGTGAATGTTGTGCCCTTTTACCCCAGTTGTGTCTCAATAGCACTTTTATTTTGCTGTCCTCTCTCTTTTTTGGTGTTGTTTCTTCTTCAGGGTAGAGGTGTGCCAGGGCTGAGCTGAGCACAAGGGAGTGCTCCTCTGGGAGGCTTTACCGTGGAAAAATTGCTCTGTAGAGGTTCATAGTGCATTTTTTTTTTTTAATGCCAGGGAGTGTATTAGACACTGGTAAACTGGCCCAGTTTGATCTAAGTGGAGCTATCTGAATTTGTTCCCATGCAGTTTGCTGCCTGCACCTTTAAAATATCTGCTTTACATAGTGTCAAGTGTGTTAGAATAATATTAGCACAGGTAAGTAAAATACCTTTTTATAAGGCTTTAAATCATTTCTGCTGCAGTTTAATGTGTAAAGCTACAGATTTTCCCAATTTGTTCATAAGGTTATGTATCACAGACCTTAAATCAGTTAAGGTTTTAAACCTGAGGGCCTCACTCACAGACATGAACTGGAAAGCAGATTGCAGGAGACATTGACATGCTGATCAATGACACCAAGCCTCCAAACAAATCAGGACAGGACTTCAAGAGATGAAGCCTTGCTGTGTTCTGTCTGTCATCAGAATTTATAAAGCATCTTAGTGAAAGCCCCTTGAGAATCATTCCTAGAATTTTGCAAGTCATGAGCATGTATGTAAAATCTGATTTTTTATTTATTTTTATTTTTAAACACAAGTTAGCCTTGTAACAGCAGAGAAGAGCTGTAGTCTGAGATGTCAACGTAGGAGTACTAAGAACCTGTTTGGTGAAAGAACATCTTTACAAAGCCTAGCAGTTTATTCCTTCTTTGTTTCTGTTTCTTGGCCTTCTTACATTGAACAAGCTGCAAGCAAACACTAAAAAAGTGTCTCTTAAGGCTTTAGGACATCAACAACAGCAGAAATTCCAGCCAAACAAGCTGTCACTGTTCTTAGACACTGTGTGACTGAAAACATTGGATGGGACCTATGTTTATGTGTTGCAGTCTGAGAATTTGCTTTTTTTTGTGTCCAGATACTGCAACCAAAATGGATTTATTTGAAATCTAGAATGGTATGGGCCTGTATAAATGGGATATGAAACCTATCTAGATACAAATTAGTATCTGGGAAGACCAGATCTGATGAAAAGGGTTGTATTTTGTGTTTGTTGTGTGGTTTTTTTTACCATTTACAAAAGGTTTTTGTTCTATCCAGTCAACACTGTAGGTGTTTGACTTGACCATCTATTGTTTTGCTTCTTGTGGAGCTGGATCCACCTGTGGGAAGTGGAGTAGCAGGTGAGAGCAGTGGCTTTGCACACTCTGCACCCATTGAGCTCAATACTGAAAGCTATGCAAGGAGAAGGTAGGATTTGCTTTTGAGGGCTTGTAGTTCAAGTATAAAACCAGAGGCACTTGAGATGTAAAAGAAAAGTAGGCAAAAAAAAAAGAGCAAAAAAAAAAATGTTCCTTTCTCTGAGAGTGGGGATGGCAACCAGATCACTCCTGCAAAGCTGTTGGCAGTTAACTGGGGGGTTTGCAGCTTTTACTGGGGTACCTCTCGTGTGCCAGTGAAGCTGTGGGGCAGAATGATCACTTTGAAGGGTGTGATAAAGACTGGTTCATCCTGAAAGCAGGGAGGGAAGGAGTGGGAATTGGGAAACGTTCTGGTAAGACCATCAGAAGGAAAAGTGGCCTGTGCTTGGTGTGGTGGAGAAGCCAAAGGGGTGAGAGGAGGAGTGGTCTGGACAAAGTGGGACATCTTGCATTGTAACTGGGAGATGTTGGAGTCTGGAGAGGGCTTGGAGGAGAACGTGGGAAGGGTTGTATCAGTGTTGAGGTGGAGGGCTGTGCTGCTTGGGAGTCAGCTCCTAATTTGCAGAATTAGTTACTAGTTTTCATCAGCAGAGGCCTCAAAATTGCAGTTTATCCTTCAAGTCAACAAACAGCATTGCCCAGCAGTGTGGTCCTGTCAGTGCTGACCAGTTTAAACCACATGCAGGAAACTGGCCAAGCTCTTCACCATCCAGGGCAAAGAAGGATCCCATTCTGTAGAGGCTGATTCCTGCCCCCTGCACTGGGGCTCTGGGGAGGTGAAGCCCCAAGGCCCTGGTGTTTCAGCTGGGCTTTTGCAGCCAGAGCCTGCTGGACCAAATAGCTTGGTTGATGCAGATAGACAAAGTGTATTCTTTGAAGTGACCTTTAATTTAATTTGTTAGACATGTATAGGAATAAACATAGTTAGAATTCTCAGTCGTAAATTCTTCAGATTATAGCTTCAGTCGGGGGAACTTTATTTTGCTCTAAGAATGCCCTTTGTTTTTGTTTCTATTTTGCTTACTAATGTAATGGCTCTAAATTCACTACTGACAAATATCTTGGAAGTATTCTGGCTTGGCTTTTACTGCTGCCTCTTATCTCTTTTAAGTAGGGTTTATTAGATGAGATCATCTACAAAGGACTTATTTCTGTTATAAAATGGAATTGAAAAAAAATAAAAATACAATTAGTAGCTGTTCTCTTTTCACTCAGTTTTAAAGATTAGAATATCAATGTCAAAGAGAATAACTGGGTTTCTGGAGTATGCTGTGCAACTTCTGCTTTATCCTGTTTTGTCCTCTTTTGCCTCACTGTCTAGGGGAAGGGAACAGAAGAATTTCATTCTGTTCCTCTGCATTATCTTGAGGAGAGGTTTTCCCTCTCAAAACAATCCAGAACTGAAAGAACTGTTCAGTTCCCCCAGTGAAGTGACCACCAAACATGTACATTATGAAAGCTCAAAAAAGTGAATCCTGCAATTGTTCTAATTCTTGACACTCTGTAGATTGTCTGCTTCAGGTGGCATTGTAAGACTTGAACAGAAATGTCTGATTCAAACACTGATTTTTGCCATGTTAAATTTCTCACAGGTTTTATTTTTCCAGTTGTGACCTCCACTACCTATCCTGTGTCTTTTAAGAATTTCCTCAACCAGGGAACAGATTCTTCAGTTTAAGAGTAGCTGGTAAGAACACTTATTTATATTGTTCATTTTTCTTCTGCTTACAGATCTGAGTTTTTAGGCTTTTATTCCATATTTTAAAAAAACACCATAAAAAGAATTATTCAATTAGGTATAAAAACCTGTTCTCATATGGGGTTTGTCTGTGCTTTCTTGTGGATTTTTTTTGTTTGCTTGGTTGTTTTATTTTTATCTTCAAAAATACTATGTTTATATCTTCAGCAAAACTTTTTGGTGTAGTTCTTTCGGGGTGTAGTGAGCTACAAATAGATTTTTCAAGAGGAAAATCTGCTTGGTAAAATGATGAGCATTCATCTTAAGCAGTTGATATGTAATAATTGTGTTGGGGATGAATCATCACTTACTAGTTTATCAACAGACTGCTGGTGTAAAAAAAATCCTGACTAAATTAGTTTTATCACTTATTAGTTGGTTTTTTGGTTAGTTTTGTTTTTTTTTTTCCCCCCCCATAAGTTCACTGAACATCTCATGCATATTATGAAGAACCATATTCTGTTGCATATTAGCATGAGAAGAACACCCATGAAAATCCATGGGTGGAGGGTGTACTTCATCATTATATATATGATTTTCCCCCTGAGCTATTCCTGTGCAGTAGGAGAAAAAGGTCCTGTAAAAATCTAAAAAAATCAGATTTCTGGGTGTGAAATCACAATTGGGTTATTTGGCCCTCAGTTTGAAATGAAAATCTAGCTTCCTAAGAAATAACCACTAATGATTTCTACATTCTACACGCATTAATTGATTCTTAAATCAAGATTTCTGAGAGCTTCTGCTCCCAAATCAGATTCCTGTGTTCTTTCTTTCTTACAATTGTTCCACTGGATTGTCCTCTTGCTTTTTTATATCTTGTGAATCAGTAGAAACTGTGATTCAGAGGAATTGTGTGATTTATAGCTGATGGGAGAGGATACTGAGGCATATTAAAGCTTCAGGACTGCAAATGCATAAGCAGGTATTGAATTACTGATGCTAATGGAATTACTCACGTGAGTAAAGTTAAGGGTAGATGTGTTTTCAGGATTGATGTCTGTACTTAAGGATATGGCTTACCATTTTTAAATGATATAAATTCCTAAAACTTACTAATTGAATGGGAACTACTGGATTTTATTCTAGACAAAAAAGAAAGAATTACAGTGACTTGGTTCTAGAAAAATTCCATCAACTTCAGAGAAGATCCAGGGGTTTGTTACGCTGGAAATAAGGATGTAGTTGGACCAAGTGGCTTCACCAACCCCTGCTAGTATCAGGAAATAGTTGGCAAAGGAGGAGCACAGAACTGGACAATCAGAAATACTAATGGTTGAAATCAAATAGTTAAAAGAGCTCAGCAAAGATGTGGTTTGTTTTGTAAAGGGTTTGGAAGATAAAGCCATCTGAGGGACCCTGTTTGTTGTGATGTTAATGCAGGAAGCCTCTCAACACCTCTTCAATTTCAGGGGGTTGTAAAGAAGCCCCCATAGGTTAAAAAAAAAAAAGCAGACAACAAAACACAAACCAACCAAAATAATAATATTTTAAAATGAAAAAAAAAAACAAAACCAAAAACCACCTACAAAAAAAACCCCCCAAATTAATAAACCAAACAGGGATCCCAAAGAGAAAATTCCAAGCCCCCAAATTTAAACTCATTTGCAGGAGCTGTGCTCAGTTGTAATTAACAAAGCTTACCTTTCTCTTGCCCATACCCCTCAGAGGTCACCATGTAAACTATTCCAATTGGTAGTAATATTATGCACCACCAAAATTAATTTCACATTGTGTACAGTTTTTATTGTGACTTTATCTCATTTCAAAAGTGCTTACTTTCTGATCTTGTGGATATTACTGACTGGATTACTTTTATTTTGGTTTTTACACAACAGTTATATTAGAAATTTGCTGTTTTATTCTTACCTTCTTAGTAAAAATCCTTTTATCACACAATGGGTAATTTATATCCATTACCAGCCCTTTCAATCCTTTTCAGTGGTGCTGTCAGTGCCTTTGGCACAGTAATGATTAATGTGATCTAATAATAGTGTGCCATTATATTACCTTAGTAAAACATGTACCAACATCCTATTCAGATCTACCAAATTCATAGCTTCCTATAATATTTTTGTTGAAAGCTACCTTAAGACATCCAGAATCAAATGTC
>JAOEGS010022933.1:0-21770 GCA_025447755.1 Corythornis vintsioides
CACACTGTTCTTGATACATGCCAGGATGCTGTTGGCCTTCTTGGCTGCTTGGGCACACTGCTGGCTCATGTCCAGTCAGCTGTCTACCAGCACTCCCAAGTCTTTCTCCGAAGTGCAGCTTTCCAGCCACTTCTCCCCGAGTCTGTAACACTGCAGGGGGTTGTTATGACCCAAATGCAGGACCCTGCACTTGGTCTTGTTGAACCTCATGCAATTGGCTTCAGCCCATCACTCCAGCCTGGCCAGATCCCTCTGCAGAGCCTCCTGACCCTCAGGCAGATCAACACACCCACCCAATTTAGTGTCATCTGTGAACTTGCATCCCTTGAGACGGGAACTTAAAAAAAGCTCCTGGCTTGTTCCCTCAGATCCCCTTTAAAATGAGCTCTTAGGTGGGTCATCTCTTTCTCCCAAGTGTAATTATAATCTATTTATATTGGGGAAAAAAACAGTTTTATTGCTAGGCAGCATACTTTCCATCAGCACATGTAATTGCTGGGTGGTGAGAGAGGTAGAGACTCTGGTTTTCAGGAGGAAGGGAGCATGCCCAGGGTGTGCACTGGAAGGCATCAATGTGAGCCCAACCATGAATTCCAGGTTTTGCAGGGAAGTGGGCTCAGCTATTGTAAGCACAACCTTCTACCCATTTACTATTAAGCATAGGCTATAGGAAAGGAGGCAGGTATCCAAGCCTCAGGTAGATTGAGGGACTGAGAGATGGCCCAGGAGTACAACAGGGCATGGTGTTTTATTATTACTATTTTTAAGCTTACTCTGATTTACACACACACTTGGGCCATGCAAAGTTTGCTGTTCCAAATTTTATTGGAGCAGGGGCAGGTTTGATTTCTGGCATGAAGAGGAGGCTCTCTTATGGGGCTGACCCACAAGTACTATTCTACTCAGACTGCCTTGAAAAGGAGTGAATGAATGTTTTTCCTAGTGTGTGAGGTTGTTAAGCACTGGAACAGGCTGTCCAGGGAAATGGTAGAGTCATTGACCTGAGAGGTATTTAAAAGATGTCTATATGTGAAGGTTTAGTGGTGGACTTCGCAGTGCTGGGTTAACTGTTGACCCGATGAGTCTTTTCCAAGCTAAATGATTCTATGTTTCTATGAGACAGTGCAGACACACCCATTGTGAGACACCTTTTAGATACCTTAGAACATCCTCTAAAATTCACTCAAGGTCTCTCCAACATTTGTACACATATAGTAGAGGGATACTCTGACTTAAACACTCTCTTTTGAGATTTAAAAAATATTTAGTGAAGGCATGTAAGTCCTGTAGCAGCAGTTCCTGCACAGAACTTCATAGCTCCCTCCTCCAAGCAGAAGCACCTGCTGTACCTAACTGGCCCTGAGCCACCATGAGACTAGGCATTGCAGGCTCTGAGGGCTAACAAACATCATCTGGGATACTACAGCATGGATCCAGACCTTTTGGTATTGGGATGTCTTGCTTCTGTGCTTAGCAGAAGCTGCTGCTGATAGTGTTGTGGCCCAGAAAAGCAAGCAGGCTGTGAGGCACTGGGAGGTCAGGGCAGAGCTTGTTTGCCCAGTTTGGCCTCCCAGATGAAGACAAACAGAGAAGTGAAATTGTACACAAGGTATGCTCTGAGCAGGTATGTGGGAGGAGCGAGGGTTGAGCTACTCCCTCCGCAGTGACAGCTGAAGTGAAGGGGCTTCAGCACAGAAAGGACAAGTCAACTCGTCTTATCCCTTAATGGATTGAGATTCAAAGTTTGGCTCAACCTGCAGAAGGATTATTCATTATTTCATCATCCTTTGGATCAAGACAAAGGTTTGAAGTCTTGACTGTGGCTGGTAACAGGGGTGGTGGATCTCTGTTCCCCTGTCCCTTGTCTGCATGTGTGGGTGAGGTCTCTAGCTCCCTGCAACCAACTTGTCAGGCCCTTCCACTCCTGCTTGTTTGGAGGATTTTGCTTTGTTTCCTGTTTCACCTAAAATTTCTTAACTTCTCTCTCCTAAAATATGGTAATTTATCTCTTGTGGTTCTGTGTTTCACATCTTCCTGTATGCTCTTATACTTATTTCCTGCCTCTTCTGCATTTTCTGTTTCTCACATTAGCTCTCTAAACTCAGCTTCCCAAGCAAATATTTCTACCTCACAAGCTGCATGCAGCAGCTAGATGCCTTTTCTGAGAGAAACCAGTCCCAGACAAAACTGCCCCTGCCCTTGCACTTATACAGCTGCTGATTTGACCCTAATCCATTTTAAAAGGAGAAAGCTGGTGGGTGAGGATGGAGTGAGAGGAGGGAGGTCCTTGCTTGCTGGTATGTCTGCAACACTGACAGACCCACAGTGTGATTTGAACCCTTTCCCATGGGAGAATCAGCACGCTGACTCTTCCCTGATCACTTCAAAGCTGATCATTTCTGGTCTCTTGAGCTTTTAAGATCATTTTATTAGGTAAGGGGTAAATTAATCTCTCTTTTAATCAATCTCTAATTTAGATAACTGCATTACATACCTGTCTTCTGCCTGAACTTCCTTGTTCGTTCTCTTTATGTTTTGCAGACTTCCTGGCTGTGCTTAAGTGGTGAGTGACTGACTGTAGTCTTCTCTGCATCACAGTGATAGTAGTGATGTGAAGTTTAATGAGCACCTGCAAAGTCGTGTAGCAGGTAAGTGCTCCAGGGGTCATTCTTCCTTCCAGATTTGATGTGATAAAAAAACTTATTGATGCGGTCTCACTTGGAGATCTTGAGCCTTGCAGCAGAAATGCCGGAAGGGAAGTGGTGTGGTTTGTATTTTAGTAAACGTTCCAAGCAGCAAGGGTCAGGCAGCACTTGCAAAGCAAACGTAGCAATATTGTGAAGGTTAAATTGGGAAATGGCTTCAGCTTAGAGATTGGTGTTAAACGTCCCTCTCTTTTTGTATTTAGTATGAAATTGTTTTTATCTGATTGCTTGATACAGTTGGGGTCTAGTTAGAGAGTCCAAGCTTTGCTGAAAGCAGATACTGCTGCATTTGCCGTTCTGCAGGAGAACTTGCCAGAGGTAGCTTACCCAGACAGGGAAAGCACTAGATTCCCAATCTTTCAGATACAGGAGGGAGAACAAAGTTCTCTAAGTGTCTGGACAATCTCCTGATGACCAGGGATGACAGCAGAGGCAGACGGATCGAAAGGAAATAGTGGCTTTTACAAACCAGTGATGTGTAGAGTTTTCATGTTTGTACAAAACCCCCTGAAAAAACCCGTTGAAAGCAGAACCACCAGGTGAACCCCAGAAGTCTGGCAATGCTGATCTGCGAACATGTGACAGGAGGCTCTGCAAGTAGCAGTGTTGGTAAAGGAAAAACTGGAGCTGATGGCAGCGGGAGCTGCCAGAGATGCAGTCCTGGCTGCCAGAATGTCCTGCTACAGCTCTTAGTACCTGCTACTTCACATACTTCATGTGATTTTTTAATTATTCTTATTTCTTTCCTTATTTATTCTGGATCTATGTCTGTGTTGGGCGGTGTCTGTCTCCTTCCCATCCCAGTCAGTTTAAATGACTTCTCTGCGCTAGTAAAGCTCAGCTCACAGCATTCCCTGGCATGCTCCTCCAGTCAGCCCTGATCAAAGCTGTGAGAACTGGCCCATTGCCATCCTCCTGTGTGTAAATGAAGCTCTTTCTCTTTTTCCTTTTCCCCTACCATCTTTCATTATTATCCACCTTCCAGAGGCAGGTTTTTCTGGCTGACCTAGCACATTATTTACATCAATGATATTTGCCTTAAGGCAAAGATGCTTTTTCAGCATTTATAGGGAAAGCATCTGATGCACCCTGCTACCATGCATGTGGCTTGGAAAAACCAAGCATGATGTTGGCAAGAATGAGGATCATCGAGGCCAATTGTTGCAGAATTTAAGCCTTGTTAGGCAAAGCCTCGGATTCCTATGGTTATTTCAGTTGCCTGGCAAAGGAAGATGTACTGTTCCTTTGCTTTTGAAACCAGAGGAAAGAGCATGTAGGGAAGGTTCTTTCACTTGAGCAGAAAAGTGACTAGCTATAAGGTATCAGCTGAGTCACCTGTGTAACCAACTGTATCTTTCCCTGGATTACTTCAAGGGATAGTGGGCACTGTCAATTGAAAATGTAATTTGTGGCCAAATTCAAAAGAAAGTGAAAAATAGCTTCCGAGTGCCTTGCTTCCAGTTACTCCAAGCTGCGGAGGATTTGGTGATGCTTAGGGAGCACTCAATGAGGAGTGGGAGACACTTGTTCCCACACTGCCCTCAGGAAGGACATGCCAGAATCCCAGAAGGGCTTACAGCTTGTTTTGGAGAAAGCACATGCAATGGCCAGGAGAGTTTCCTACAGGTAGACATAGTTAAGAAGTAGTCTAGACTGCCTTGGGAGTTAGAGATGGAGATTTGATGGAAGCTTTTCAGAACAAAGTAGACAAAGACTTGCCAGAAGCCATCCAGACACACTGTAGACCATGTGTGTAGGCAGACTGGGGAGACTCTATTGCTTTTTCAGACCTCTTTTTTTCCCTTTTTTCTTTTTTTTTAAGCACTCGTAGAATGTTAATACATACCAGAGAGGGATCTAAGGAGATGTTCTCAAGCTTAAACTGTGATGTTCCTGCAGAGTTCTATCCAGAGAAGCTTATGTGTGTATCTGCACCCAAAATGCTTATAATCTGTTTCCTCCTGGATATTGAGATACATGACTGCCACTAGTTTCAGGTGAGAGTTGCATTTCTAAAGGCCTCTGGAGATTTAGCAGCCAAATAACTTGGGACTCTAGGAAATGTGAGAGAAAACACTTTGATTTTCTGCAGCACAACCACTTCTGCACTGCAGGTTGCAACCCATTTGTGATAACTGAAGAAGATCCTTATCTTTTTCTCCCAGGCTAGTAGGGGCAAGGTTGAGATGGGTGTCTTGGGTAGCTAGAATCCATCAAATGGCCCTCCCCTCCTGTAATGCACAGTGACATAAATTGTCATAGACATAGAGCTCTGCTGTGGTCCTACCTAGCAAGCTGGCTATACTCTTAAGTATCATGGCCATGCTCTTCTGCAGCCAAAGTCAAAAGACAGTCTGAAGGTGCTTGGCTGACATCCATCCCACATCTCTCTTGAGCCATAGCTGCTTCATGCTTTTGGAATGAGTTCAGAATTATGATCTCAAGCTCTGAAGGAGTTACAGGAAGACATGCTGACAGAAATGGACATGTTTGCATTGTAAGTCATCCACAACATTTGCTCTCAGCTCAGCCTTGTATTTGCTGCTAGTCCTGGGTACTTTCAGTCTCCTATGTGGAGCTGGAAGCTGTCTTTGCTCCTTTCTAAACTAAGCTCCTTGCCTGCTGCAACAGAGGGGATTTTTGTGTCTATGAGCAGGGGCCCCACAGCTATGACTCACAGTTCCCATTACGTTGTAACGTAGCCTTTAAGTGTGCAGAGAGGCTGTCCCTTGGCTTTCAGACAAAGCTTTCCTTTGTTGTGCTTTTGTTATAAAGGAAGCAAGCGTATGCAAGCATATGTGTTGACCCCACACAAATGAAAACCACGTGGCTTCACAGCCTTCACATGTGTTTGGTACTTCTGCTTCAGCTCTATGTTACATTGTCCTTATCCCATTGACTTTTTTCAGGATTTTTCTACCCAGCATTCCATTTACAGACTCTTCAGGGAAAGAGTTTAAAGATGTTTTGTTTTGTTGGTAAGAAGAGGGAACTAATCATAGAGCTCATGAAAATTATTAAATATGGGTGCATGTGTCAAATAGGCTGGTCTCTAAGTCACTCCCTCGGGTGAAAATGGCTCTGATTTGCTGGGCCCAGATGCCAAAAGGATGATCTTTATGGAAGTAAGGTATGGAAATGGGGCAGATTGTTTACTTGTATGGCTTTGCTTTTTTCTTCTGATTTTTATTTATTCAGACTCATTTTGAAAAGCAGGGTTAGCCAGTAGTACTCTGCAGCCAACATATTTGTGTGTGTGCGTGTCTCTTGGCAGTTTGTAGATTTCTGACTACTGAGCCAAGACTGGGCTTACTGTTTCCCAAAGCATTTGTGTTGTTTCTCCTGCTTTCTTCAAGAGTCACTAGGTAATGAAGTAAGAGGGCCTGATTCTTCCTGCAGATGCTTATGTGCAGTGTGGAGTGCCTCTGCTTACATCAGGGAGTCATCCTGGTGAGAGTCAAGGAAACCAGCATGGCAGTAGTAGTGCTCTTTCTTGCTTTCTGCTCCTTCCACACCCTCTACCCATCCCTGCAGGGGATTTCAAAGTTTGTGGGTTTTTTGTTTGTTTGTTTGGTTTTACTTTATTTAAGGATCTATGTTGTGTTTTGTAAAAAAGATGGAATTTCAGGCACTGGAATAAAGCATTGCTCTGCATTTCTGTCATTACGTTTTGGCTACAATAGCCAGCTTTTAAATACAGTTCTTCCCCATCTCTTCAAATACAAACAGATGTAACTAGTTAGCAAAACAATAGCACAATATCACACAAACCTCCAGTGCCATCCAGTGTTTTTGAGTCCCATCTAAGCAGATGCTTGGGCCTGTAGGTCTCCTGACATAGGAGTGTGTCTTTGTCAGTGAGTCAAGATTGTGATGGAGTGGAAGATCTCAGATCAACCAAATTCCCAGTCTGCAATAACAATTTCTATTTGCAATAATTTTGTTCAGTGTCTCAGTGTGGAGGTGTCTGGGAGCTACTGTGCTTTTTACTGTCTGTAATATATAAGTATTCATGGTTATGTGACTGAAACAGGACTTCATAGTTTTACATGTAAAACATATCCATTTTGCAAGTCACACCTAAGCTGTGCTGATATCCATACGTGCTCTCCTTAGATGTGCTGGAGTGATGCATCCCTGGTAGGAAATAAACTTTCTGATAATGTTTCCACCAACCCTTTTAATACTGAAGCATTCATTTCAATGGATGTTACAATACACAGTTAAGTTGGGTGTGTAGCGATGTAGGGATGAGGAGAAGCAGAGTAGCCATTACCTGATTTAACAGCGGTGATGTGGTTTCTTTTTTTTTTCTCCACCTTGTTCAGAATTAAGTGAGGAAAAAGAGGACAGTTTTGAACAAACACATTGGCATAGGAACCCTTGATGTATTCTTGCCACCTTTCCCTGAGGTGATTGCCAGATCAGATGAACAAGCCACGGCTGCCTGCATGTTCAAGGGGAAGTCATGTGCCTGATAGGGTGTCAGCCTAAGTGAATCCCAGTGTGAGCACCAGGTGAAGGCCAGAGAGCATCTGTGCAGTGACATTGCTCCATACATTGTGGCTGACAGGATCAGGCTTTTGGTAAAGCAGCAGGGGGTTTGTGTCCATCTGTGCAAGGGAACAACCAGCTATTTTCTGGGTTCCCATCGTGTTGAGTTTGAGGGGGAGTGAACTGGTAAGGTTGGCAAGACAACCTGGGTTTTTTTTCTGGTTTTTTTTGGTGTGTTGTCTTTTATCCTTAAAAAAAAAATAAATTAATCCAACACTAAAAAACATCCACCAACAAAACAACAAAAATTTGGTCTACTCCAATTGTTTTGCTTATAATTAACAGAGAGTTTATTTGACTTAAAAAGCCAAGCTGTTCCTGGCTGGGATCCTACCACAACAGCTCAGTACGTGGGTGGGAGCCACATGCACACTTCCTACCTTTTCCCTCCTGCCTCCCTCACAGCCAGTGCTATGTTCCAATTTGTAAAACCCCTTCTCAGTCGTAGCAGGGGGAATCTGAGGCACTGCACAGCCAGCCCACGTGCTGCTTACCATCAAGAGCTGAGCCAGCTTGTGCAGTTAAAAAGCAAAAAAAACCACTGAGTCAACAGGCAGGATGCTGAGTAACATACTCCTCACTCTGTTAGATTCATAGATTCATAGATATTAGGGGTTAGCTTTGTCTCTTGGTCTCCACGGGCACCACCTCTTGAGATCTCTTGAGTCCAGCCTTACAGTGAATAATCAGGGAATGCTTAGGGGGCATGATATGGTTCTGCATTTATTTAGCAGGTATTACACCTGTCTTTGATGGTGGCTCTCAGCTTCTGGGGCAGGAAGAGGGGGTCAGAATCATGTTCTGGTTAATGGTATGATACTTGTATGTGCTGAGAAATAGCTACTTAGAAATATCCAGATAAATCCCCCACTTGCTGATGAAACTGAAATTTTTTTCATTTTGAAGAAGAGTCCTAGAAGACAAATAACTCCTTTTGAGTCAGAAGGAAAACTTTATACTGTGTAGGCCTTGAGGGGGCCATGGGATTTTATGGCAACATCTTACAAATCCATCTATGTGCAGTGAAAACTGGGGCAGGAGGGGAAGACCTGTGAACATCTTCAATGCTACTGCATGAAGGAAAGAAACAATCTCTCCTATTCTTATTCACAGTAGTCAAAGGAAAAATAGAGTTAAAACTGCAGCAAGGGAGAAGAAAAAGCATAAGAAAAAGCTTCTTGGTGGCAAGGGTAGTGAATTATTGGAAGACACGAGAGAGACTCCTTGCCCTTCCCAAGGCAATTCAGGCACTCGTCTCCTTGGAGTGATGCTGGCAAAATCCCTCCTTGCTTGAACCTCGGGCTGTGTTGTAGCACGTGCTTGCAGAGTAATGTCAATGACCCTCACATGCTTATCCACCCCAAATCCGCCTGTCCGTGGGAAGGGAGGGCTACCTAGTCCTGTACACAGGATGAGCATCAGCATTTCCTTGGAAATACCTGATCTGATGACCCTGGAAAGAAAATGCTGCTTCCGAAAGTCCACAGCAGAGCTGTTGGGCAGGATGTCCAACTCTGGCTGCGCAGCTGACCCTGTTGGCACTGCCACAGCCCAAGACAGGATGTCCCCCGATGTTACGCAAGGCTAGCTTAGCATGTTCCCAAGCAAACAGCAAAACAACAGGAATCAGGCAAGTGGCCTTGTCCTACTGCTGTCCTGTGGCCAAGCAGCTAATCTAGGGTGGGACTTCCAGGCATGTTTTGGGAGTCAGTTGTTCTGCCATATCTGTCTTTTGTAGTCCCAAGCAGGCCAGCTGGCTTGTCCTGGTTTTAAACATGGTTGTGGTACCAGTCTCAATATCGAGGCCTGTGCACCTCATGCACTGGTGCATTTGTTCCTTTCCACTGGTGACTTGGTAGAAAACCAAAGACAGAGCTCATTCTCATCAGTTTCTGCTGAATCAAATGTGCTGGCAACTGGAATTTGGTAGCTTGTCTGTAGGACTAATTTAATGCTCAGAAATTCAAGTTGACCATGAGTTTAGCTCTTGTGGCTGGCACTGTTCTGTCCCAGATGGTAGCTCATCAAAGGAACATCCTGCACACAAGCTTAATTCATTGGGGGGTGAAATAACTGCACAAATTGATGCCACTCGAGCTCTGTACTGTGCTTTTGTGGCTCCTGATTTTTCTGGTTGGGTTGTGTGATGCAGCTTACTGTTTGCTCCAGAGGCTGGAGAGCAGGAGCCTCTCCTGGCTACCCCATGATGTATGAATCCTGTGCTGCGTACTGTCACAGCTGATGGTGGAGCAAGAAGTGGCTCTGTACAGGCCTGAGGACATGTTCTCACTGCAGCAGTGGGATCCTCATCCTGGAGAGTAGAAACCAGCTGAGGATGATTATCTGAGTGACAGCTAGGCAGGGTCATATGTGTTAATGCATACACAATGGAGTGGGAAGGGTAGAGTGGTGCAATAAACTCTTAGTCACCCTGGAGTGTGTTTCAGCATGTGATCTCAGCATGTTCATCTTCAGCATGTTCATCTCAGCTATAAGGGCCCTCCAGCCCCCTCAAGGGTCCAGCACCTCAGCAGCTCCACCTGATGTCACAGCCTAATCTTGCTGACTCAGGTGAACAAGGAAACTTTTTTTTGAGATGCAGTATTTTGTCATTATATCTCCTAGGAGTTGGCTTAGCTGGCAACATGCATCACACCGTATTGCTGGATAACCTGCAGGCCCTGACAAATGTTGTGCTGACCTGGGAAGAAACTTCACTTGCTTCTGCTCTGAAATACTTCACCAAAATGGGACTACGCCGCTGCCCTGAATGAAGTCCTGCCAAAACCAATTTCTCAAGTCCTGTGAAAGCACAGGTCAAACCTGGAGAACAGAGCACTGACCTGAAAGCAGCCAAACAATGAGGCTGCAGCCTCGGGGCCAGGAAGGAGATCAAAGTTTCAGTTATTGCTAGCCCCTCCTGCATTAGGAGGAGAGCCTTCAATAGACATTTCTGTCACCCTTCTGAGTGCAAAAGAGGCAAAATTTGAAATGTTGCCCAGCAGCTAAGGGCAGAGACCAGACTGATAACTTCACCAAGGTGTTGCTTTCTCTAGTGGTACCTTTGTCTTTTTCTGTGAACATCCATCCAGCATGTTTATTCCTGAGACTTTACATGCAGCAGCTGGAAGGGAAACTGCCCTTAGCATCAGTCCTGAGCCAGGAAAGGCCTTTTGAGTGCTCTGTAAACACTGCTGGGGAGATGGTGGAAGAACAGCATCATGGTATGTGGTTGTCTAAATAAAGTGCATCTTTGCAAATTTTTGGCAGGAGCAGTAATACTGATGTGCAGCTCTGCAATCTCCATTTCTCTTCCGTTGTGCATATTTTGTTACACTTCAGAGGTTGTAGTCCCCAGTAAGAAGAAATGTCCTTTCTTTCTGTTGTATCTGGCACACCTCTGAATACCTGCAGAGGCGGCAACAGTATTTGCAAATTAGAGAAGGACATAGTGCACTACAAAGGGCTTTCAGCAACCTTTTTGTCTTTATTAGGTCTTCATAAATGCAGCAGAAGCATTTTCAGACTATCTACTCAAAAGCCAAAGGGCACTTTGTTTTCTGTATAGCAAGGGGAAGAACTGCAGAGCTCTCAGAAGCTCAGCCATGAGGGAGTATGGCTGGGCTGAGCCTAAACCCCTGGGCTTGAGATTCTTATCATCCAAGTAAGAAAGTTCCACGCACAGGTTAGTGGCTGTTTTGGGCTATTAATCTCTCCATGAAAACATCAGTGGTGTCCTTTCCTGATCTCAAGGACCTTCTGGAAAAGAGTCTCAGCAATTGTATTCATTCCCCTGAAAGTTCTGGTTTCAAAAACTTGGCAGCTTTCAATGAAAAAAGCTTCCAACCAGCTGTAGTTTCTATCATCTATCTGAATTGACTCTTTTCTTGCAGCCTACCAAAGCAAAACACAATGTGGTAGCCACCTATTCACTGCCCTTTGTGTCAGCCAGATTTCAGGAAGCAATCGAGTGTATTGTAAATGATGTCTTGGTGTATTCCCGTGCGTTACCAAACCGCATTCTGTGGCTTGACTTGGGTTTTTTCTAATTTAAGAATCAGAGCTTCAGCTCACCCTTCTCTGGTTTGGTGCTGAACACCATCAGGGTGTGTTTTGCTTCCCATGATTCAAAATCTAAGGGAGTAGTAGATAGGTGGAAAAAACTGTCATGTGAGGAAGTCTTGAGGAAAGAAAGGGACTGTTAATGAAAGGAAACTATTCTCCTCTGTCTTCAGAGAAGGTGGAGGGTTAATGGGCTGAGAGCACATTACAGAGGCAAGATGCAAGCTGCTATTTAAATCTCTGCCAGATTAGCAGTGGGAAAAATGGTCTGAAGTTGCTGTCAAAAATGGTGTGAGAAGTGCTAAACTTCTGATGTCCCCAAACCTATTTAGCTGTAAGGGATGGGACATTGTTATGGCTTTGAGCATCATCATTTCTACAGAGCTCAGCACCAGTTTTTTGTCTTAGGAGCTTTTGCTTTTTTGAACAAGGAGCTCCAACTCTGCCTTTGCTCCAATGCCAGGAGACTGAGGATGACTGTCAAGTCAGCTCTCACCTTGAGGGACTATTTCCAGAGCTCCAGACCATTTCTTTTCCAGCCTTTGGCATGGCTGGCACTGCCTAAAAGGGCAAAGGTGAAGAGTCTTTTCCAGCGGCAGTTTTGGGACAAGTATCTCTGCACATAGTCTCCCCTTGGCTTTTATATCATGTAGGCAAGAGAATTTCAGCCAGCTGTCAAAGTGTCTATGCAGAGGGTGGCCTCCAGCCATCACCTGACCTTAGGCAAGCCAATGCCTAGCTGTGTGGAGGCTTTATGTACCTGTGAGCTTCATATGCTGCTTCCCTTTCCTTGCAACATGCCACCTGTGGTCCTGGTGAGCAGGTGAACCAAACATCACTTAATTGTGCAACAAAGGACTTTCAGATCAGCTAATGTGAGAGCTGGCCTTCTGCATGTGGCTTCATGTCCTGAACTAACCTGCTCTTGGGGCTCCCTGCATCATCCAGAACCTGCTACTTTGGGGTTGATCAGGACCCTCAAGTTGGGGAGGCTGCTTCAGGTTTGAAAGAATGAAGCCTAACTTGCCTGGGAGCTGAGGTTGGAGAGCTGCAGATGCTCTTGGTGAAGCCTTGGAGCACATCAAGTAATGCAGGACACAGCTGATGGTTGTTTCTAATCGAGCAGCAGAGCGATCTGCTGCTTTTATCTTTGAGGCCTCATTCTCCAGTGGGATGGTGTCGCCCCCTCACTTCCCAGGGTTGTTCAGAGCAGTTGTTAACTGTAGAATCAGCGAAGCACCCAGTCACTGAAACAGTGAATGCCACAGAGAAGCCCAGAAGGGAACTAAGTCTGGTGCCAGAGGCAGGTTTGAATAAGCAGCATCACACACTGGACAGCAATCAGAGGCAAAGCATCAAGATGGTGGGACTCCATGTATGTGCTTGCCCCCAGCCCTCCTCCCTTCTCTGAGCAGTTTTCCTGAGTCTCACTGCTCCTCTCCCTGCTTTATGCTCATGGGAACACAAGAAGGGGAGGGGGTCTCTGCTATCTTATTCTGGGAACACCCTGGCCCAAGGAGCAGTGTGAGGACAGGCTCAGCTGCTTGCAGAGGTAGCCTACTTGTGATGCAGCTAGAACCACAACACCCTTCCTCGGGGGTGTCTTTCCAGCCCTGGAACTGCACAAAGTAACTAGATGGAGGCCTGTTACCAAGTCTGAACAGTGCCTGCACTTTGAATGGGAAAAAAACCCAACAAAACTGTCAGGACTAAAAATTGGAAAAGGTCACGTTGGGAACATGCTATTTAACAAGATATTAATATTTCTTTCTTTCCCACATGCTTGCAATGTTGCTAAATTTGATGCATAGATGAAACAATGATGTTTCCCTTAGTCTCCAGCTTGGAAACATTTGAATTCTCTACCTTTTCCCCACACAAAAGCTGTTTCAACTAGAGCAGGCATAAATATTTTTATCAGACTTAATTGCTTGGGCTGAAGTTAAAAGTAAAGGGAAAAGAGTGCCCTTTGTTATGAGAAAGCCTGGACTGCTCTAACAGGCAGAGATACTGGTTTCACCTGTATTATTTAGCCTTTCCATATGAGCCAAGAAAGGTATATCTGTTGAGATGTGGGAACGCTCTGCTGATGCCAACTCTTGCTGCTGTTAAGGCCGGGCTCCACTGACCTTGGTCAATGAGCATCATTAACGTTAAGCCTTAACTGAGGTTAATGTTTTGCTTCATTTTCTGCTTTTGAATATCTACAGTAGCAAAAGGGCAGTTTTGACCAGGAGAGCTTCCTCTGATGAGGCTGAAAACAGACATGCCTTTTGCAAATTCATGTGGCCTGAACACGTTGTCACTTACAGTTTTAATCCTGACTCTCTTCCAGAGGTTGATCCTGTAGAGTTTGCTGGGGGAAGAGGTTGTGTGCCTGCTTCCAGACTTACTGCAAAATCACCTGTAGTAGCCTACACTGACAGTGTGACCCAGAATGAATTCAGCTGAGCTGGCCAGTGATGGACTTGGGGATGTCTGGCCTAACCCCTTTTGCTAGCAGAGCTTTGGAGCAGGTAACCTCTGAAAGCAATGTGCCCATGTCCAGCTGGGCACCAGAGTCTTGAAGGGTATAAAAAAGATCCTAAGGAAGCTGACTTCTTTCAGCCTTATGCATCCAAGAAGTAATGTGGTAACAGTAAAACATTTCATCCTCATGGTCACAGGTGTAGCAGGGCAGAGCAGCAATGTCATTGTGGTCAAGACTGTAAAAGGAGGCACCTGGCCCCTGGCCATGTTATTTTTAAGCTTGGAAAGCATGTGTAGTCTGCAAGAGCATAGGACTAAGGAAAGGAACTCACCAGCACTTCCTGCCCTGCCCCAGCAAACTGTTAAAGCCCTTTGCAATGCAGGGTGATCCCAGTTTATTTTTAAAATGTGACCATGCATGAGGCTCACAGAATAACCAAAACACCCAGCTTTGGGCAGCAATTCAGCTTCAGTTCATTGCCTGATGAATTAAAGAGTTAATGTAAATGTAAAAAGAACAAGAAAGGCCCACAAATCATATCTGGAGCAATACCTGCATAAGGGCATTAATCTAGGCATGAACATGGGATCTAAAAAATGGGTGGTTAGTAAATGTTACACAGGGAGGGGCATGTAATGTTATCCTGAGCACTGTGTGAATTTTCTTGCTGCTTGTACAATGCATCTCAATCCTGGCCCTTTCCCTTGTTATTCCTGTCCCAGCTCTCTTGTAAGCAAAGATAACTGCATGTGGAGGATACAGTTCCTATGTACAGTAAGTTCTCACATCGAGGAAATCTAGGTTCCTGCAATCGAAAGCCAGCATTTTGTTGTGCAATAATGACAACAAGGCCCACTGGGATGGATCTGTCTTTACTGCATGCCCCATGGAGGAATAAATGAGATTGTCAAAGATGTTCTCCTCCTTGCACAGACTCTGGCAGTGTTGCTGTGGTATCAAAACATGCTGGGTTTGGGCCAGGAAGGAAGTATTGCAAGGGGAGAAAATGACAGCCCTCAGCTTGTAGTGCATACATGGTTCCTCACCATCTCTTGGCTCTCTCTGAAATAGTCTTATACCCGCAGCAGGATGAATTGGGATGAATAAAATTACTGATTGATTAGCTATTTTACTGATAGACTTTATTTCTGTAACATAAACTCTTCTCACTCAAACACACTTCTGAGGCCTTAAAACATCTGTGTTTTAACCCATCTATAAGAAAAAATATCCCTGCTTGTCCCTCTTGTCCTTCTGGTCTCCCTGTGCTAGGACTGAGGGGTGATGTTGCTAGAAAGAGGGACTGATGAGCTTGACACATCTTAGCAGTGGGTGACAACCTCAGATTTTCTTGGCCTGAGAAGGTACTTGTGCTCTTGATAGTGATGCCAGCCCTCCAGAAACAGAAATGCCACCTGAGAGGAAACAGCCCAGGCTTTAGCCTGAGCACCCTCTCACTCAGATCTCTGGCATCAGGGCCAAGTAGATGCTCCAGTAATGGGACTGTGTCCCAGAAAGCTGGGAATTGAATTCTTTCATCTTGAGCCCCGTGTCATGGAATAGTCTATTAAGTGTGAGGTTCAAGCAGCAGAACCAGTAACCACATGAAGCAACTCCAAAACAACACAGCAGTCTCGGTCATGCCAAGGGCCTGTGCAAGGGCTACATGTGGGACATGGCTGCCTGCAGCAAGCACTTTGACAGGAAGACCTGGGGTGTGTCTCACAGCCATGTTGAGGTCACTTCAGAAAGGTGTGAGCTATTGCAAGCACAGCTGTTCAGGGAGTGCTTGTGGGGAGATGGCTTAGGTCAAACCCATGGTGTTTACTAATGTCTTCTACAGATCAATATTGAAGTAAGCACCAAAAATAAACAACCTGATGTTTTTAAAACCACTGGGCTAAAGGAAACCCTTTCCAGTTTAGCAATCTTTCTGTCTCTGCCATTTTTCCAGGGACCACAGCCATGAGGCATCCTGGGACTGGGAGGATTAGCCACAGCCTGATGCTGGTAGTGCTGAAAGACGGGAAGAGCTCTGCCTGTTGTGTGTCTGCTTAGAAGCACAAAACCATGCAGACTTGATCCCACTCAGGTGCACACACCAGCACTGGCAGTGAGAATTGCCCTGAACTAAGCTGGCTGTGTGGTTCCACAGACACACCCAGAGTGGAAGGTGGCCTATGTCACTGCTATGCCTGTAACATTGTCTTATGTTGCAGGAGTGATCATCTCCAGTCCTACTCTTACTTGTGGAGAGGTCCTACCTGTTTCCTTCCCTGTATTTCTGTGGAGCTTTAACAGAGGGAGAAAGGACATGCCCTCCCAGTGCCCCAGCAGCATCACAGTGGTACAGATGGTACAAAGTGCTTTCACAGTTCTGTTCTTCTAAGTGAATTTGATAAGATAATTTCATCCTCACCATCTGCTGATACAGTCACTTTGGGAAGGTTAGTCAATAGCTTGCAGAAAGAGGCATGTGCTTAGGAGCTGCTAGACTCTTTTCTAGAAAGGATGCCAAAGCTTTTATTCCAGTGGGAACTTTCTTTCAAATTTCTTTTTGAGGGAATGTACTCTGAATTGTGGGTGATTGCCTTTCTTTCTCTTCCAGAGGAGGAACTGCCATGCCCGTGGGAATATTCCGGGTGTGCCTAGTGGTGATTACAGCTATCATCAACCACCCACTCCTCTTCCCTAAAGAGAATGGCACTGTCCCCGAGAACACGGAAGAAATCATCCAGAAGATGAAGGAGCGGGAGGAGAGCCTTCGGCTGGAGCAGTTGCGCTTGGAGCGGGAAATCGCAGACCAGGAAGCCAGACAGAAGACTCTGGAAAAGGCTGCAGAGGTAGTGGAGGAAAGTAAAGAGGAAAATGTTCGATGGGATATGTGGACTGCCCTTTCCATGGTCATCTTCCTGCTGATTGAGCTCTGGAGGCAGGATTTCCAGGAAGCAAATTGGCAGGACACAGGAGGAGAAGAGGATGACATGGCTGTCCTGGGGAAAGCATTTAAAGGAGTGGCCTTCCCTGACAAGGCTGTCTTGGCCAGCTTCCATGAGAAGCGCATCCTGGGGACCACTGGAGACATGGCCAGGATGCGGGAGATGGTGGAAGGCTTTGCAGATGACCTGCTGGAGGCCTTGAGGAGTGTTTGTAACCGGGATGCTGACATGGAAGTGGAGGACTGCGTGGGTGTGGGGAGCATGTATGAGAACTGGAGAGTGCGCAAACCTTTTGTCTGTGATCTGATAGTGCCTTTTGCCCCTCCAGAGCCCTACTGTTTTCGACCCCAGACCTGGTGCTCTGGCGACCCTTTTCCCCCAGATGAACAAGGTTATGGTACTATCAAGGTATGTAGGGCAGATGAGGATGTGACAGGATGCATCTGTGACAAGACTAAATTAGGGGAAGATATGCTGTGCCTCCTCCATAGCCAAGCCAATACTACCAGACCCAGCAGTGAGATGGAAGACCTCTTGTGCTTCAAAAATACTCAATATCTGGATGCCAACCAAGTCATGAAGTGGTTCCAGATTGCAGTCACCAAGGCCTGGAACAAAATCTCTCACAAGTATGAATTCGACCTCTCCTTCAGCCTCCTGGACTCCCCAGGAGCCCTGAAGATAAAATTTAGATCAGGAAAATCGATTGCCTTCAACCTCACCCCTGTGGTGCAGTATGAGAACTCTGATGCTTACTTCATCTCTCATTTCCCTTGGAGCAGCCTGTCAGAAGACCTCACCTCCAGCACTCACTGGTTTCTCACTTTTGCAGTGTATGAGAGGAGGTTCATCCAGCTGGTCTCCAAAACACTGCCTGTGAATGCCTGCCATGTCAGCTGCCTTCAGATCCTCTCCTTCCTCCATGGGAAGCAGTGCAGCCTAACAGGTCCAAGTGGGCTCACCAACTATCACCTGAAGACAGTGATGTTGCATCTCCTGCAGGCCTGTCCCAGTCAGGACTGGGGCCCAGAAAAGCTGGAGGCCCGTCTACAGGACATGCTGAAATTCCTGGAGAAATGTTTGCATGAAAAGAAACTCTACCACTTTTTCATTGGCAACGGGAAAGTACCAGCAGAGCTGGGCTTCCCCATTATATTTCAGAGGGCTGAGCCTCTCAACCTTTTCCGTCCGTTTGTGCTGCACAGGGACGTTTACAGGAAGACAGTGGACACATTCCATGAGATGCTTAGGAACACATCTGCACTGATAAACGAGTACACGGTGCACATTCCCCCTGCACACACCAATGGGATCCGTAAAGAATCCCTTTAACCAAAGCCATCAGGAAAGCACTGGCTCCTCTAAGCACAATTCCAGAGGCAGCTTTCCGAAGCCTCTTGGAGACAACTAAGTTTGCCAGGAGAGCTTCTTTTCTGGAGCTGAACTGGGTCCTGGGATGTGGTTTCTGCAGGAAGGGGCAAGGGATGTGGGAAGGATAGGGAGAAACTGGAAGACGTGGTGTGTAAGTAAATTTCTGCTCCACTGGTGTGCTGGCTGGGTTTTATGCAGCTAAAAATATATTTTTCTATTGTACCTCAGTCACTCTACACGGTGGTGAGCAACAAGTATGACTAATTTATTCAGATGCCTATAATGCACATGATGGTGGTGGCCAAATACTTCATTTCCTTTAAAAGAGTGAGATAAGAAAAGGGTGGGGGAAATCAGAGACAGGATCTAGGGATTTCAGGAGCCTGTCTGCATGCAGATAGCAGAAGCTCTGATACTAAAGGGGAAGCAGAACATAAGATTTGGAGCTGATGTTGCGGGGAGGAGGGTCATGCACAAGATCTAGATAGAGATCCTTAAATCAACCACAGCTCGTTAATCAAAAGGGAACTGTAGTTATAAAGACAAAAAAGGTCTTCTTGGTAGGACTTGTAGCAATAATTTAAATGGTTTGTCCTGTCCTTCAGAAACACACTTGCATTCTGCACATTTCTTCTCCTCGGGGAGGATGTAGCAGAGCAGGCAGGAGGGTCTGTGTCTTCAGACCATCTCTTTCAAGTCTTCCATTTTTTTCATGGTAACATTGCCTAATGGGTTATATTCCTGGCCATTTTCCATGGATAAATGGAATCTTCTTTACCTTAGATAAAAAAAACCCCAAAAAACAGAAATAACATTACTGAGTTCAGGCAATTTGGTTTATTTGCTTGCTTTCCTTACCTCAGGGCCACAAGGCTGAGAACAACCAAGAGAGAAAGGACTACTACAAGTTTTGCTTTCATAAAACCAGCAATTCTCCAATCTCAGCAATCTGGTAGCAGGAGGAAATATACTCCAAATGAGAGCATGACTCTCCCAGCATAGTTTTAATGAAGCCATGGTGAACAGGATGGCTCCAAATTAGGAGGAAGGGATAAAAGAGGTGCAGATGTAGTAGAGCTTCAGCACTCTGCAGCTGCTTTGTGGTCTATGTCACATCCCTTCTGCTCCCAGGTAACCAGGCAAAAGCTACCAGTTTGCCTTCATATAGGGTCTTCTCAATGCTTTTAAAGGCTGCTGCTCTGCTGATGCTCTGAGGAGCTGCTGCTAGCACACTGCCCCTTTTGATCAATCCTCTCTATCAGGTGCATCAGAGAGAAAATATAATCCTGTTTTGCTACAAGGAACAGCATACAGCATAAGGCTTATCATCCAGCCTGTTGATAAGGAAACTGTCCACAGATGTGTCCTCTCCTCCTTTTTCCTGATTAAAAACCATTTCACCATGTCCTAGATGTTTGCTCTTGTCAGTTTTTCCATGAGGGAGGGACATTTCATGCACCAAGGCAAGGAGAGCTGTAACTCCCTTTCTTTCCTACACCCGGTTTATAGGAAAGCACAGGTGTGGACAGGGAACTCCACTCAAATTGCTGCTCCCTTTGACTTTTTTACCATCACAGTTGTTAAGTAATATGCCTGAGCAGAAAATAAGGGGTATGAAGCAAACTGGGAGAGAAGGGGCTGGTGGGTAATGCCAGTAGGAAATAGCCTTGGATCATCAATGCTTGCTTCAGCACCCTTGGCAATGAGTGCCTAGGAGACTGCCAAGGCTGGCAGAGCAACAGGGCAGGACTAATTACTAACACTAATGTAAGCCCCCCAGCTTTCATTAATACAACCAAGAAAGCCTTCCCCAGTAGGAAAGAGGGCAGGAGCAATCTCAGGGGACCTAACAAGCAGGTACAGGGAGAGTGGGTGAGTACTAGAGCCTGGAGGCTATGTTGGAAGCTGTGCAAGTTGTTTGCAAACACAAGCAATTTGCCATTTTTACCTGCCCAGGTTTACTTCACAGTGCCTGCAGCAGATCCAGCTTTGCATGGGCTGCTGGCAGGCAGGTCATGCTGAAGCAGTTGTGGTCAGAGTTACTTCTAAATGTGTTCCCAGCTCAGCCAGGGAGAAATAAAAATTTCTCTGCCATTTCCTGTCAGGAGACTAAATTTAGACTGTCCAAAGAACAGAAACAATTTTGTGACCTGGGTCTCTCAGGAAATGACATTCAGGATTGAAAAATAACTTTTATGTTGAGCAGGGGGGAGGATGAGAAGAAAAGGCTGAACAGAGTAAGGTAACTCCCCTGTTAAAATGCTAGAACAAAGCTTTGCAACACCAGTCCTACGGGCTTGTAAACATGCCTAAGCTTGTCTTTACACAGCTCGAGGCACTGCTGCTCAGACTCAAAGGGAACCTAAACTGGTAAGTGAATTGAATCTTTTGTTCATTTTCTGTATTTGTTGTGCCCGTTCTCCTTTAAGCCCAAACTGACCTTGAAGTGTTCCCACGGGGTTAAGCTGAACCCAAGCTGGAGCTGAACCAAGGAATTTATGGATTTGACTCCCCTGAAAGCAAACTGATTGGCTTAATTTTCCTACACGCAATATGTTCATTTTGCCCTGAGCACCTTTTAGGAGACTTGTGCTGTGCATTCAGGCTGTGAGGGAACCCACTCGTACCTGTCTGGGAGGAGATGGGGAGAAGTGCTCGTCTTTTAGTGCTGTTATTGCTGTTTGCTAACCAGGTGAATTTAACAGCTGAATTCCTAATGCCTTCTGCTGGTTTCCATCCACTCCCTCCACCCTTAACTTGTGGTTATAATATTTTATTATAGGCTCTGTCAAAGCAGTGGAATTAGTGTTGGCTTGATAACAGTCACTGATCTACAGTGTAGCCTCAGGACCATTTGCCTTTAGGAAATGCCTTAGTCTAAGGTTATTATTGCTGTTCAGGAGCTGAATATCTTCTAAGGGGAGCTGTTTGGAGTTTACTCTTCAGTACATGGCATCATCTTCTCCCTCCAAGTTGCTCTGTATACAGTTCTTACAGGGTTATAAAGATGTATTTTAGCAAAAGGATCCCAAACTTTATTCAGTATTCAAGCAACAGGATTTGGTGCTTGCTCACCAGCTGGTGTTGGTGCAGAGCCTCTGAAACCTTTTCTCTATGGTGAAGAAATGAGAATTTACTTACCTGTAACAGCTTAGCTGCTGGTCATTGAGGGGTTAGTTCTCACAGGATCCTATATAGTAAATAGCTTTATTTATTACTTGTCTTTTTTTTTAGGATTGGATTTGTGTGTAACTTTTAGCTCAGAAGCAAAACTGTACTATGAAGATCAATCTTGGCAATGCAGCCGAGATGGGCAAGTTGTTATACCAAAACTCTCCAAAGTAAGGTTGATTGACAATGCTGTACTCAAACCACTGCTTTTAGAGCAGGACACTGTTGAATTTGTATAGATATTCTTACGCAGCTTTATTTATAATAAAAGAAGTATTTTACAAAATCTAAACAAGTGTGAATTCTGTTTTGTTTCTAGTTCCTCCCAAAATGTTTCTGAGAGAGCGGAAGGATGGAGTGGGGATATGCCCAGTGCGATCCCAGCACAGTGAGCCCAAAAGCTCCCTGTGGAAATTGTTGCAATATTCATAGATTCATAGATATTAGGGGTTGGAAGGGACCTAGAAGATCATCTAGTCCAACCCCCCTGCCCGAGCA
>JAOEGS010022934.1:0-42410 GCA_025447755.1 Corythornis vintsioides
TTAGGGGACTTGGTAGGAATTGGCTAATTGCGTGCCTTTAGGACTGTTAAAGACTTTTCACAACAAAGCAGACTATTATTTTTAAGTTTTTTGATTTTTTTTTTTTTTTTTTTTTTTTTTTTTACAGGTAGACTTCTAAGAGTCAGAAGTTCAAATCCATTTACTGCTGCAGGTACTGTTAAAAGATTATTTTTATGCTTTCCTACTGGCTTCTTCCATTTTTTGGTGATAATATTTTTCTCTGATAGCTAAAATTCCAGTTGATGCTCACTGATGAGACAAGTCTTGCATTCAGCTGTGTGCTGCTGGAACACCCAGATCAATCTCAGGGCCAGGACATCTAGTCAAAACTGAGGAATTAATTGGTCTGGTTTATTGACTGATACATTCCCTAAATATTAAATATCTGTCTTGGATATGGACTTCTGTAGAATACCAAGGTATTGCTTTCAGAAGGCCTGTGGGCAGTGCAATAATTCAGAGCCTCTTAAATGTTTGTACTGACTTAAAAACATCACAGGGAGTGCGAAATGGTAGTGGGTCAGTCTGGACGTTGTAGCCAAGCAGACAACGTAGGCAGATGCCAGTCATGTTCTTGGACCCTGCCCATTCCTTACAGGTATGTTCTTTTAAGGAAGAGGAGTACCTTTGCAAAATCTTGACATTGTCACAGGACTTTGTGAAGTCATGTGTGGTTCCTTTTCTCATCTGTTGTGCAAGGCTGCTGCTCTGTGGCAGTGCCTTGTCCAGGGCAGTTCAGCAAGGCCAACCTTAGGCTGCTGCAACAGCAGCATAAACCAAAGGTAGTGCTGCCATAGGTGAGTTTCTCCAAGGAGTTTGGTGGGGTGTTTGTTGGTTTTGCTTCCAAGGGAGCATAGAATGAGTGAGAATCCATACACTTTTTTCCTTTTCTTGATTTTGTTGTTTGACAAGGCAATGTGAGTGCCCCATTAGGCAGGGAAAAAAGTGTCTTTTTGATCTTTTTGAGGACAGTTGCACTTGGTGCCTTCAGCATTGTGAAGTGGGTTCATATAGCTTCAGTTCAGGTAGAAATCCAGGAGAAATTACATTGGGATGCTCAATCTGGAGGCTAAATGAGGCTTCTCTTAAGAATTCATATGGCTGTAGCTTCTGCCACTTCTGCAGTCAGGAGAGTCGTGTGTATTGACATGAATTGGATTTGTGGATGAAGAAACTTGGATTGCAAAGCTATTTTAGTTTATTTCTTGTATGACTGAATGCATTTGGTCATCTTGGTTGTATCTTGTGGCTAGATGTGTGTGGAGTGATGGGGTGAACGCTCATGGTTTGAGATTCTGCTCCTACCAGAAACAAAGCTGCTTGCTTGAGCCATCTGCAGTTGTTAAGGAAATTAAGAGTTCAAATGCTTGACAGAATTCTTTGTCTGATTGTTTACTTTTCACCTTAAAATATCCCCCACACTAAATTAATTCTTAACTATGAAGATCTAAAGCCATAAAGGTGTTTAGAATCTTATGTAGCTGGAAGCTTTTTCAATGAAGTGTTTAATGTCTTTTTTTCCTCTAATTTGTTAAGACTACTTTTTATTTTTCTCGGCAGTTGGAATTATTCGTAAATGCAGGGTGTAGGGTTTTTTTTCTTTTTCTATCTCAGAGTAGTTTAAAATATATTTTTAATTATTCAGGAAGCATCAGTCTGTCCATGAAAAGCCATGCTTGTTAAGTAAGAGTAGAAAATGTTGAAGGCTTGTATCTGACCTAGGACTTTAGTGTTTTTTGTAAAATAACCTTTTCTGAAAGATGACTTCTTAAGTTTTGTTAATGGCCATGGTATTGCAGCATCAATCCACCAGTGGGAGTAGGAAGAGTATGTTATATCAGAAGTGATGACATCAGTTGTGCAAGTTCCAGTGTGCTGGAATTGTTCTGCAGAAGAATTTTGGTGTACTTCCAAATCTAGCACACTCAGGCATTTTGTTTCTTTGACCCAGATTTGACAGGTTTGGTTTATTTATGGGCTGCTTCTCATACTTGGTATTTCAGAATGGAAGCTTTCTCTTTTAGCTACTGTCCACAGAGTTGCAGACTGCTTGGGCAGTAGGAGTGTAATGGATGCAGTGATGCCCAGGGGGGTTTCTCAGTGGCAGTTCTCATGAACCTTCTGAGAGGGAAAGTGGGTGGAAGATTTGGGGCAGATTGGTTGCATCTTAAGTATCTTTGAATGTTTCAGATACATTTGCTTAAAAGTCTTCCGGATAGTGGTCAGATAAAGTGGGGAGAGCAGTTAAGCATCTCCGAAACTTGGAGTAACAGAAAGGGAAAAAAATGAGTTAGAGGGGTGGAGACCACCAACAGCAGGTATCTTGTTTTCCTAGTTAGCAGTTTGTTTGAAGAGGTGGTGAACTCATAGTGATGATCCATGCTGGATCTCTAGCCTGCCGTTTCACCTAGAATCATGGATTCTCACAGTACCAGATAAAGCAACACAGGCTGTAATTTCCCTTGAGTTCAGCGTGGCTCATATGGTGGATTTAACATGTCAGCAGCCTGTTCATTCTGTGTCTGCTGGCAGTGCCTTGAACTTCGAGTTACTTGCACATACAAGGTTTGGTGGTTATGCTGCCCACCTTGTTAATGAGGTTATTTTGAAATAGCTGGTGTAATGATAAAATTACTGGTGGCTTCTGTTTAGCAAAGGATAAATAAATGATGGAGAAATCTGATCTGGAGATGAGTAGGGAGTGTCTGTAAGTATCTCTAAGCTCTTGTTTAATTTGGATCACAGCAGCTTGCTGACCATCTATATTGAAACATTTTCTTATGAAACTGATGTTCTGAAGTTGTTATTGTATTACTGGGATATTGTTGGCTGTAGAGAAAATACTATTTTGAACTTTAAACTGCTTTCAGTCTCAGAATTCACAAAACTTCTGTTTTTCCTTCCCTGCAGTTGTACAACAGTCTTTGGAATGTTTGCAGCCATATAAGCAGCAGGTTTCTTCTTGGTGAGTATAAATATGAATCCTTGGTTTTGTTAATTGTAGCTTTAAGCTTTTGAAGTTTTACTTTAGAATTCTAGGCTCTTCTTAATTCTTATTTTCTCTAACATTATTTAGGAAAAACCTCTTCTATTTCATTTGGCTTTCTCCCAAATCTCTTTACTTGTTTAATGTTTAAGAATGTTTGTCTTTTAGTGTGTTACAGGAAAAAAGAGGGGAAAACAGAACAGCTAAATGAGAGTTGATCAAATGATTGCAAATAATTATCTTCAGTAATGAGTATTTCTTTAATTGCACTTGGTAATTCAAATAGGTGTTCTTTAAGAAAAGGGGTTTTTTTGTTCTGTTGAATTGCTCATGTTCATAATTTCTGCTTCCATGTTGGTCTGTCCCAGTCTCACCAAAGATTTGAATTGACAACACAGTTACATGAGGTCTTGCTGAGAGGATGGAAATTATGTTCTTGATAATCTTAAGGAGAGTGTGAGGATCTTGATCAGGGGAGATTAATTTGTTTGCTGACACCTTTTCAGTTTTGTCACACAGTGCTTTGAGTAGGTCTGGGTTTATGCCTGAAGAGGAGAGCACATGTAGATATTTACTGGTGTTGATATTTTGTTAGTCTACCTACATAAACTAGAGGAAAAATAGGTGTCTGGAAAGTGAAAATACCCAAGTCTTTGGCTTTGGGAATGTTTCAGGAGGAACTGGCAGTGTTCTTGTTATGGAAATTGTAGGTATTAGATCAGGATCCAGTTTCAATGTTTTGTTGCTCAGAGGGTTTGCCTGTGTAGTTACTGATTGAATCTGGGAAACTGAGAAGGCAGTGCTGATTTAGATCTAGTTGAGGATCCTACATGGTGCAAGGAAGAATGGCCTGTAGTCCCAATCTTGTTTGAAATGTGTCTTTTGGATAGAAGGAGGTGATGCAGTTTTCCTTGGAACTTGTGAATGGTCTTCACGTCCACTTCAGATATTTCCTGTTTCTACTTCTACTGCATTAAAAAACATGACTGAAGATCTGAGGCATTGTGTTTTGAAATATCAGAACTAAGCACATCTGAAACTGATTCTATGATTCTGTGATTGTGGTTGTGTCCTAAGACTGACTCATCTTGCTATGAAATGTTATGCACAAACAAGACATGAGGCAGCAGCATAGGGATCCTTAGATGAGCAGCTAATACAGAAATTGTTTGAGTTAATGCTTGTAACAAGTGTGGAGTTTTATTTCTGGTTTTATATGTTGGGTAAAATACAGCAAGACATCCTTGATGGTAGCAACACTGCTGTAGGCAAAACCTGGTAGGCAGGTTGTGCTTTATTTTAGTCTGAAAGCAATAAAAGTCTGTTTTAATGGGATGCCCAAGTCAGCACCAAAATGTTTTTTTGAAAGTAGTGTTTAAATGTTTGTGAGACTTGTATTTAGTCTTTGTAAGATACATTTAGGATTGTATGGTATAAATGGTGCCTGAAATACTATTTTTCAGTCTGACATGGCCGTTGCCTTTTCTCATCTGCAGGTGTGTGGTTTCAGCACAGCATGGCTGTGGTCATCCACTTGCAAGGTCTTCCAGTTGTGGTGGGGCCCACGGACTTCTCTGGATTGACCATTCCCGATGGGGGCGTGCATATTGTAGGGGGTGAGCTGGGTGAGGCTTCATTGTTCTACCACCACTGAAGATGGGAGGCTCGGTATGGTGTGTGGAGATGGTTTAAGGAAAAAACTAAACATTTCAATGCAATAAAAACCTTATAAGCAGAATATGATTTGACTTGGTTCTGGGCAGTTTCAAAATGGGCACATAAATATGCTAGGGGGTGCAGGAGTGAATGGCAGTCAGCTTAGGCTTTGTGGAGCCTTTCTGTAAACCTCTTTGGGCATGGAAACTGCTATACATGCTGCTGTACATGAAGGAAACAAACCAAGCTTTTGTGTCTTGTTGCTTGTATAGGAACTGCAGCTCAAAGCTTGGGGCTGCCTCCAGTGTCCCAGTTCAGTTACACCCAGGCTGCATCTCCAGTGAACACAGGATAGTCCGGTGCTAGTTGCTTTTCTTCCATGTTTTTGCCAGTGCCTTTTGTTGACTCCTTGTTCTAGTATGTAGTCCTGCTGAATCACCCGGGGTGTAGAATGCCTATTTATAGGAACTGGACAGCAAGCTAGCTGTCCAGAATAAAACTTACATTGCATTGGAAACTTAGACAAACTATCAAAGTTTACCATGCTCCTTTCTCAAGTCAGAGAACTTTATTTTGTTTTTATGAAGTACTTATTTTTGTTTTTTCCTTCTCTTTTGTGGTCTGGGGTGGGGGGGAGGGAAATCTTTGGGTTTGGCACAGGTACACTAAAGAATTAAGGGGATAAGAGGCTGAACTATAGGAGTGAATTGCCTCTATTCGGAGGGGCCTATCAAATACTGAATTGAGGCAGTACTAAGTTTGGAGATGGGACTGTTCTAAAGGCAGGAGTTCTGCTGTCCCAGTAAGTAGGGAATGGTTTAATCGTGCCTACCAGGGATTTGGAAACGCAGGGTTTGTGAAGGTAGGTGAAGTTTTGAAACAGGTTGCAGTGATTCTTCAATTTTGAGAGAGAAAACAACAGAGGCTGTTATTAGAGAAACTTTGCCATAACTGTTTGGTTTTGCTCTATATGATAATAGGAAAGATTTCTTCAGTTTCCAGAGGAACCTTCTTCTGTTGGAACTTGATTTGCCAAGTTTGGGACTCAGCAGATACGCTTAAAACTGAAGAGTCTAAGAAGGGCTGGAAGTGCAGGTGCACAGGACCTGCACTGTTAGCTGAGCAGAAAAATGGTTTTTAAAAACAAGAGTCACAATCCCTGAAGGGATCAGTATTAATATAAACATATTGTCTTCTGTATTGCCTGATATAAATGTGCCTTCCTGATTGGTACCTGTAAATACCTGAATGGCTGATTAGTCTTTAAAAGATAAATTGCCATATTGTGACTTTTTATGTGGAAGAAAAGGCTCTCCCTTTTATGCAACAGAAATGTGTACTTCCAGTAGATGTAGAAATATTTTTCTGTTGGAAGTAGTGACTTGTCTAAATCCTGGAGTATTTGTTCCTGAAACAGGTCTAATCCTCAGAGTGGAGTAAGAAGCTTTGAAGAAAAGTTGTACAGCTCTGAGGGTAGGCCTAGTAACAATCTTTTGTTTTAATTATTGTCTTGAGCATTTGAAAAAAAATGGATTCCAAGAATTAGTCAAGTGAAAAGCCTTCTTGTCTCTGGGCTTTATTACTGGGTTAGTACAAATTCATTTTCTGCTGAAGAAAACTTCAGAAGAGATGTTCTGGTGAGGTTCTTAATTCCAAGTCATAGCTATGACTGTTTAGTCTGGGGTTGTTTGTTAGCAATCTGCTTTGTGTAGTTCAGGGTTTTTAGGTAGTCCTTGCAGGAGGGGAGCGAGGCTGAAACAAAATCTCAAAAGCATAGACAAGCCCCTGTAGTCAGTGCTAGCTTTTTGAGAAATTAACTTCTCTGGATGGTCAGGGTCATGCTGGTGAAACATGAATGAGCTTTAATGTTGCTTGTTGGCTTTAAGAGCTATGGGATGGCTCCCAGTGAAGGTTCTTTCGTATGGTTTCAGTCTTGCTCCAAGACTGTACGTTTCAGATAGAGTTGTTAAGATCCCATATGTAATTTATCTTGTGTAATATTCTAGGAAGTATGGATCTGCCTGAAGCTGTTCCTGAAACTAGCTGCAAATGCAAAAGCCTGCTTTGTGAGGTGTGCAGAATGTAGGGACTCCTGGACAATGTTAAATCCAGTTGCAAGATGTAAGAGAGAACTGAGAGCAGCACAAGTTTTGTAACTTGGAAGGGGAGAGGAAGGAGCACTTTCAGGGAGGAGACAGTGATACAAGATATTTTGTTTTCCCATACATTTTTTCCCCTCTTTTCAGCTTTCTGATCAGCTGCCTTATAACAGGCTTGACAGAGTTAGTGAAGTTCAGCATGTGGTGCTCTGACCAATGCTGGTGTTCATCTGGCTCCTGCTGTAGAGTGTTCAGATTTGTCACAGAATCTGCAGCCTCTGTAAATATAATTAAATGGCTTCTGCTTTTTTTTCTAGACTTCCCTTCAGTTGTGCTATTCATAGCATTTTTATACTATTTGACTGAAATTATATTAAGGCCTTTCTCACCAAATTTGACGTTAGTTTGTAAGAAGCCCTATTGTAGGAGTTCCTGAATGAAGTCAGGAGGTGTGTGTGTGTTCCTCAGCAGCCTTGTGTAGGTTAGCTGAATTGACTCCCATTATTCTGCTTTGCAGCTGTGGCTGGAGGGAACCTCTGCAGGGAGATTAAATAATCTATTTCTAGTACTTTTAGAAATACACTGTCTTTTCATATCCCTACGTAGTGAAAAGGAAAAATAAGTTCACTAGTACAGCAATCATCTTGCAGCTGTAATTTTTCCTACATGCATGTTCCACATGTAGAGCCATGAAATTCGATTGGTAGTGCAGAAAAAGGTATTTTTAACACTGAAATCTGCAGAGAAAATAGTAGGTGTTTGAGTTGTGGGTGAATAAACTGTTAAAATGGAGTTTTGCACTTGCTTGGATTTCTAGATGGATTTGTTTTTTAATTCTTACTGTTTATTTTTAATCGGAATGTAAAACCTCACCTATCCTAACTTCTTATTGATTTCCCTCTCTCCTTTCCCAATTAAAAGCTATGGAGGTGGTAGGTAAATTCCTCATTATCCTAACCATTGGCTATATTGGACAGTCATTTCTGGTCTGATTTGAGTTCTGTGCTGGATTAACTCAGTTTATCAGAAAAGTAACTTTTTTTCACATACCTGTGCCCATTGCTTTAACAGTAGTCATGATAAATCTAAAAGTAGTGCTTTAGAGGAAGGCATCAGACCATCTTCTGATAGAGATGTTTCTGTGCTGTGTGGTCATGATACTTGAGGTGGTGTGGGTGCCTTCCTGGCCAGCCCTTGGCCAATGGCCTGGCTTAAAAAGCCTGTCAAAGAATGTTAGGGGTTGGAAGGGACTTAGAGAGATGGAGTCCAATGTCCTTGCCAGAGCAGTATCACTCAGGGCAGGCCGCACAGGAACAGATCCAGGTGGGTCTTGAAAATCCCCAGAGAAGGAGACTCCACAACCTCTCTAAGCAGCCTGTATCCAGGCTCTGTCACCTTCACAGTGAAGATGTTTCTCCTCACGTTGAGGTGGAACCTTCTGTGTTCCAGTTATACCCGTTGTTCCTTGTTCTGTTGTTGGGCACTACAGAGAAGAGACTGGCCCCTTCCATTTGACACCCACCCTTCAGATACAGATGTTAGTTAAGTTCCTCTCTGTCTTTTCAAGACTAAACAGTCCCAGTTCCCTCAGTCTTTCTTCATAGGGAAGATGCTCAAGTCCCTTAATCAGGTGGAGTAGCTTCTCCCAGCTATGGAAGATTTATGACTTTCCTAAAGATCTTTTATATCTGAACCACATTTGGACTTAGTTATTTGTAAAATAATATTAATCCTTCTCTAGATGCAGCTCAGTTGGTAGTGTTGCTGTTTGTATATTGTGTGAGCCAAAATGCTGCTGCTTATTTCTGTTGGCAGCACATGTCTCCTTATTCTGGTAGTATAAGACTACAAGGGGTTTTCTTTAATAGAACTTGCATCCATTATATACATGTTTAACTGAATCTTCAAGTTACAGATTTACTGTAAGGAGGACAATGTTGAATAAAACTTGCTTGCATTTTTTGTTCCTGTGAGTTCAAAAACTACAGGAGTGTATCATAATTTTATCTTGTAATTGTGGGAAACAACCTATACTTTGAGGGGGGGAAAAAACCTCATAATCTGGCTTTCCACTAAATATACCTTGAGAGAAACTACGTTGGCAAGTTTTCCTAAACCTTTAAGACCTATTTCCAACAGATAACATAATGAAAGCTGTTTTTACTTTCTAGGTAAAAGGGGTGGGGAATTGGGAAGACAGCAAAGGAAAGCTGCAAGAAGTAGAGACTGCTTCCTGAAACTGATTAAACTTTGTATTTCTAATGTCTTTTGAACTGCATTGCATTAGTAGTGATGAGGTGGCATAGTGTTTAGAGTGTTTCACTAAGGTGGGAGCTGTTGAAAGATGGTTATTGTGTTTGGTGTTGCCCACTTCCTGTTTACTGGATTCCTTGTTTTCATCAAAACTGGGAGGTGGGGGGGGTGGGGGGGAGAATATTACAAAACTTCTCAGTCGTGAATAAACATTGGGTGGCTGAGTTCTTAATTGACCTGGAACTTGGACCATTGGACAAAGGTTGAGCTTGAGTCTTTCATGGTCCAGTAGTTTTGAACACATTTTTGGAATGAATCTGCACACAGTCACTTGGGAACCCTTGTTTAAGAGATAACTGCCTCCTGCAGACCAAAACCACAGAGTTTCCTTAACGTCTAGCTCTTGGGGATTATGGTGCATAAGCTTATTTTGTGTATGTCTTAATTAGTGATTAATATTTAATTGCATTTTTCAGGGGAATAAAATCAGCAGTGTTGATATTACAAAATGACAAAACATCCTCCGAATAGAAGAGGGATCAACTTTGAGGTGGGAGCCCAGTTGGAAGCCCGTGACAGATTAAAAAACTGGTATTTTTTTAAAACCATTCATATTATATTAACTCTAAGTCTTTAATATCTTAAACTTCTTGTATTGGTGCAGTATTTAGAGTCCTAGTCTTTGGTTTGAAGGAAAGTAGTTAATTTATAAAAGTTTATATACCAGTGGTTGAAATGGGTGATAGAGATGCTGTTGTGTTGTGATGGCCCTTAAAAAGAAGAGCACTGGTGCTGTCTGTGCCTGGGAAATAGGACTACTCATAAATCTGGTGGGATTTCAGGCTCTGGTACCCCTGAACTCGCACATCAAGGTCTGTGCAATGTACACAGACTGCAGAACAGACACTAGGGATGGAGAAATCCTTTGCAGTACAGAATACCCAAGGTAGTTCCTCACTGTATCCTTTCCCATTGTCGTTGTGGATTAGGCTTAAAGGCTGATGGAAATTGGTATGGCCTCTGCTCATCTGAGAGTGGTCAACTGGAGAATGAAAGAACTGAGTGGGGAGACACATTCTACTTGAAGAAGTCTGCTCTCTAGCCTTCTCTTGCAGCCTTCATTTGTGAGGAAAAACCACTTTTCTTGACTTATCACTGCAGTAGGAAGGGAGAAATGGGCCTAAAAAATACCTTGGCTAACTTTGAGCCTTCTAACTTCATTTTAGCAAGTCAGCTCAAAAATCAGCATTTAATACTCAGTGAATGAAGCATACAGTGAAAATTGCTGGAGTTAGTAGTCTTAAATACAGGAATCAATTCAGTTTTATTATCTCTTTAAGATACCATCTCTCTTCTGAAATCAGCTACAGCTGACTTGTTTCAGAATCTGTGAGTTAGACATGATTGCACTTTAGACTGTGGAGCCTGACAGCAGGTTAAGTGTGCAGAGGGTAGTGTGGAAAATCATCTGGACATTCTCAGAAGGATGGAGACAGGTGTCTCATTCCAAAACACCTTGGTTGCATGTAGAGTGCTTCTCAGCTTTTCAGGTACAAGGGGATTGAAACTGTGAAAATGAGTAAATACATATTTTTGTGGAAATAACACAAAGTAAAATATTAAATCATCTTTGCATGTTATTTATATTGGCTTTCCTGGGTAGCCAGGAGTTGGGTAGGTAGAGCTTTGAGCTGAATCTGCCTGTATGCAGCTTTGTTCTTGAGCTTTGGTTACACAGCAAAAAAAGGTCATGCCTACAAAAATGATTGAGTTTGAATAAAACTAGTAACTGGTGTCCATGACTGTTACGCTCTGACACGCTCAGATGTGCAGTATCTTTTAAGTGTGGGCATACAAAGGTCTTACATGGGGAGGGGGATTCAACACCTGCTGTACTTTACATATATCCCTTGGCTTAAACTTGAATTTTGGGTATGCTATGTGTCCAAAACCAAGCGGTGGTCTTGTTTGTTTGGGTCTTTTTTATAAACACCTTGTTATTAAATGACTTGTTTTACCCAAAGTGTTTTGCAACTCTTCAATCTCACAACTATGTTACTAACTCTCTAGTTCTGAAAGTTTTCTTTTGCTTGCTAAGCTTTTCAACCCAGGGTCAGAAAGTCCATGTTCCCTTGACTGGTGATCTGCATGAATTTATGTTTTCAGGGTTTGTGAATTTGTAAGAGCTGGGGGCTTATTTTCTCTTGGCAGTATCAGTGATGCAACTCTCCAGGTGAAGTAGAGGATAACAGACTGTTTTTCCTCCTCCTTTGAACAGGACTGCTCTGTACTGTGGTCACAATGTGCTGCTTTTGCACAGACACAAAAGTTTCTGTTTGCTGATACTTTTCAGTATTAGACCTTCAGAGGTCCAAGCTTTTCTTGTGTGTGCTGTTGTTGCTACGTTGATACTTAAGATGGGCAGAAGTATCTTGTTTGATCAGGGTGCTGGCTTTGATTTCTGTGCTTGGTACCAAACACACCAGTGAGTTCCTGGGCCAGTGTTGCTTCTCAAATGGCATTAGTGCTTTGGAACGTGTTTTATCTCAGAACCCTGTTTACCTTGTTTTCAGGGCAGTGACTTGTGCCCTGAAATGCTAGTTCAGGACTTTTGGGATGTTTGGGTGTGATGCCAACCCTAGTGAAGAGGAGAAAATTGTATATGCCAGCAGAGCAGTCATTGCAGAGCCTGCTCCTTGCCAGAGTGCGAGTGAGTTTTGCACACTTGGAGCCCTTATCAAAGGGTGCTTTGTAGTGTCTGGAATCATAATGTGTTGGACGTGCTTTTCAATTCGGATGCAATTGTCTGTCACCTCCTAGACTCAAACTCTAGGGAGTACGGTGAGTACTTCTGGTGCTTGGCATAGTTCTGAAGGCTTGGTTGATGCATCAAAGGTGTCATGAAAGACTTGTGACTGTGTCTGTTGATCTCAAGACATCAGACAGTGCCTCCCTGCCTGCTGGAAGGGCTGTTGGTTCACAGTTCTGGAGTGCAGAGGGACTGCTCTAGGAGTGCAGTCTTAAATTAAGAGATCACAGAGAGGCAGGCTTTTATCATCTGCATGCATGTGCTGTCCCAGCTGAATTGAGTTCTTAAAACATTTTATATTTCAACTCCTCCTGCTGACTACCTGCAAACCTCCTGTCTTACCAGAAGACGTGGTGTGACTGGACTGGACCCCTGCAGTAGGCAAATAATGAGACCTCTTGTGTTACCTCATTGTAATGACACCTCTTCAAGTTCTGTCTGTTGGTGTAAAACGCTTGTGAAGAGATTTGACTCTGGTTGAGGCTCTTGAATGCTGAAGGCAAGATTGGCATTGTTGGAATGCTGTGCTACCTTGTCAGTCCCATGAGTTTGCCTATGCTGTTAGGACTTTGCCTCAGTACTGAAGAGATAGTACAGTAGGTGCTGAATTCCACCACCCCCAGGACTGTTGTCCTTCACAGTACTGGTTCCAGATACCTCCTTTCCTCTCAGCATTGCTTTGGTAGCAGTAAGCTGCTCCCTTCCTAGCTCCAGGAGGGCCGAGCTTATAGCAATTCCAGTTTGGAACAGAAGAAAGGAGGAGAAACTCATCCAGGACTGAAAGGAACTCCTTCAATCAGCACTCTGATGATCAATTTCCAGTTATTTACCCTCGCCAGAAGGGAATGGTTTTATACTTGAAATCCATTTTCATACTGTTTGCTGTGCTCTTCCAACAGCAGTCTGAAGTTGCCAGTCACTGCTGACTGCTGTCTGTTGAGAGTTATTTGACCCTTTTATTTTCTGTCAGCAGTTCAGGCATCTTGGAGGTTTTCCCTTCCTGCCTAGCCAGTGCATAAGGCCTTGAAAGTTACAAGCTCATCATTCATTTTGAATTGAGCTAGAAAACGACTTGTTCTGCCTTCCAGTATGATGCAAGAAGTTTTCTGATTCAGGCTTTTCCCAGAGTGTCAGATGACTGTTCAGATTGGCACCATTGGAGTTTTCTTACCCAGGATCAGATGGCTGTCTTGAAAATACATGAAGTCAGCTAAATGTTCCTTTGGGGTTAGAGAGACTATGTGTTGATCATCCCTAGACACATGGTGGTTGTACTCTCTCTTTTTGCCTTAGCTTTTGGCCTTTCACTTTGTGTATTCTACCATAGTATATTTTATTGATAAACAAGTCTGAATTTATTTTGTTTGGTGTGTTCACAGGCATTCAGGTGCTTGTGGATGAATTTGCTGAGTCACTTTTGGTACATATGGATCTGAGAGGACTCGTGGCTGTCTTGCTGGGTGCTTTGACAGTGCAAGCTTCCTTCATCTACCATTTTTAGACCAGCCCTCAGTCTGTGGTGCTCAGAGCTTTTGAAAACCTCTGAATCTTTAATTTGGAAGTTGTCAGTGCTGTGTTTTGTGCCTTAAAGGAAGGCAACACCAGGGGCAGAAGCTGATAAAGCTTGTGGACAGGTGTAGCACAGCTTCTAGTATGTTTACTGCTCCAGTCAAGAGCACTGACCATATGTTTGCCCATGTTGGTTGCTTCAGAAAGAGAAGATCTGTTCAGACTGTGCAGCAGCATATTATCCAGGAGCTGGCTGAGAGCTTCAGCTAACCCACCCTGGCTCTCAATCAGGCTGAATCTGGTCTCACTGTCAGGTATGTTTTCTTGATTATAAATCAGCAGCTCTTCCCCCATCAGGGAGTCTTTATAAAAAAGTGAGATGGGAAAGGTGCAGATGATACTGGTGTGTGGTTCTGGAATGATAGTTCTTCTGATGGAGAAGGTTTCTCCTTTTACTAGGTATGAAGTGGGGAACAGTCTTGCATCATAGTTGGTTCTTCTCACGTGGGCTTGTCTCTCTTCAATGGGAGAAAGTGGGTTGGGTGTGTTTACCAGGGGTGGTTATCTGCATGGACTGGGCTGTTAGCTTAATGTTGAGTCAGTACTCTCTCATTTTAATCAGCTTCCATCTTGATATTTGAGAGTCTGGATATTGTAACGACCCCTGTAGGCTCATTGCAGGCTGGATGGCAAAAGCATCCCACTTTTACTGTACTTTGTAGGGAACTGGATACTAATTTGTGTCATTGCCTGTACTTAGTGATAGGCAGTGCCTGAGATACCTTAAGAATAAACTGTGTTAAATAAAACTGTTATATGTGGAAAGACTGAATTTTTCCACCCTTGTGAACTTGTGCAGGGCAGTGCATGGGCTTACCTGAATAGGAAATATGTGAACTGTCACACAAAGGAAGCTACTTCCTTCCTAGGAACTTGGTAGCCAGTTGGAGATGTCCTTGCCATAAGTACCTTCCATTTGTTTTCCATCCTCCACAGCATTTGCTACATAATAATGTATTGGGATGAACTGATCTTGAGGCGTGTGGTGTGGAGGGTTAGGCAGAGCCTGAGGCTGTGGTTGCAGTGCAAGTCTCTAGTGTGGCCTCTTTGTAGTTCTTTCTGAGCAAGTTGTGACTGGACATGTCCTACCTGCTGAATTTCAGTTGTAGGTAGCTTTTCTTTTAATCTGTGTAGGCTTCTAGGACAATAGTCTGTGTTGTGTTTTAAGTTGTAATTCTGACATGTCTGGGGTTTATTTTGACATCAGGCTTGATCCTTTTAAGATGCCATTTCTTTCTGTGACTTGATCTATCTTTTTAAGTGTGATTCATCAGGTAAAGAATATTTGTGGATTTGTTTTGTTTTGTTTTGTTTTTTCTTCAGCCCTTTGTTCAAGAATTCAGTGGGGCCTTGCCTTTCTTCCACAAATAACTGAAAACACCCAACAGGTGAAGATTTTCTTCTGGCACTGTTATTGTGGAGGGGAAAACATCAATACTTGGGATGTTCTCTTCAGTTGGAATAGTGAAATATGATTCTGAAATACTGAAGTTACAGATTACCAATGCAATTAAAGAAATGGATCATTTACAAGGTCTTCCTGATTAAAAACAACTGCATTTGACTTGTATTAGCTTACTGTACTTCTAATATACCATTTTATTTAAAAGACCCAGGACTTCACAGATGAAATCCAACTTTCAGAATCTGAAACTTAAATTAGGTCTAGTGTGCCTGCTAGACTTCTGCTGTTATGTTGGACGATGATTCATGATGCCTGTTGTTGAGTATCTCTGAGAGAAGTAGGTGTGTTGACCTCCACATGTTACTCTTGATTAGAGGGAGCTGAAGCTATCAGTTTTGTGAATATATGAAATTTCCAGGTGTAGGGAAAGTTTTTCTGACTTCTTGATCTCTAGTTAGATTTTTCAACCGCAGACTAACAAAGCCTTAGTTTTCTCCTCTTTCTGCAGCCAATGTTTGCTTTTGCTCCTCAGTTTTGGGATTCATCCTGTGCTCAGCTCTTAGTTGTTTTGTAGCATCTTTATTACTTATGCAAGTGATACATCAAGTAATACTAAGCTTGTAAAAACTCCAACTTGGGTGTAATTACTTGGCTCCCAATCACACCTGATATTGCAGATCTTCAGATACTTTGCTTTGGGTTATGGAGGAGGCTCCATTTGTGTGATGTTTTGTACTGTAGTTCAGACAGCTTAACCTTATTCTTAGTTGAAATATTGTAATCTACCTTTTCACCAGGTATCCAGCTCACATTGAAGAGATTGATTATGAAGAAGGAAAGGTGCTCATTCATTTCAAACGCTGGAACCATAGATATGATGAATGGTTTTGTTGGGACAGTCCTTATTTGCGTCCCTTAGAGAAAATACAGTTAAGAAAAGAAGGATTACATGAGGAAGAAGGTTGTGCAGTAAGTAGAAAATAGAGAACACTTGAGTATGTAACACTTTAATGTTGCAGTTGTATGAACTATGAGCATTAAAATGCTTCACTGTGACTGTGTAAAGAACAAAACTTACAGAGGAGGTATAGTTGTTTTGATATATTTTAAATACTGGAAAACAAATACTTTTTGTATTTTAATGAGGTTGTATGCTTCACTAATTATCAGATAAACACATTTTTAACTACTGTCTTTTAGGGATTTCATATAAATGATCAGGTATTGGCATGCTGGTCTGATTGTCGCTTCTACCCAGCCAAAGTTACTTCTGTTAACAAAGATGGTAAGGAGTCACTTCTAGTTTTGTCATACTTGTTGGTAATGCATTTCTAATTGTGGTATAACCTTATTGCTTAGGTGGAGAGGTGGTACAGCAAACACCTGAGAAAAGATTTTTGTTAATTATGTGTTTTAGTCTGCCATCAATTGCTTAACATAATGTCTTATCTTTTTTTTTATGAGATGAAAGAACTTCCTTCTGGGATATCCAGACAGGCATTGCTTTAAGTATACCTTTGGGAAAAGTTGTTTCTTATTAAGTTCATTGCCAAGAGGTGTGTAGGTGCAGTAAAACTAGTGTCAGAACTGGAAAACCCCTTTAGAAATAGGTGGGGAGGGGGGAAAAAAAGCACAGCCATGATTGTCCATTTTGAATATCAGTAGAGAGCCATGAAAGGCTTGTGCTGTATATTGTAAAATCAAGGAGAAAAAGTCTGTGTCATTTTTCGAGTATTCCACTAAAATATTTTAGGTTTTCTGAGGAAAACACGTTTAAGGAGTAACTCTGAGCTTAGTCATGTACCTGTATGTTTATAATAATTAATTTTTTCCATAATTTCCCTGTTCTCTCATACCTGGTCTGTGATAAGACCACTGCAGTTGAAGTTTCTAACAAAAGAGCTCTTAAGTAGAGCTGGAAAGGAAGCTAGATTATTGGAGCCCTTAGTAAATGCTCTGTTAAATAACTTCTGATCTTTAAACTCTTATACTTTATCTCCAAATTTTAGGTACATACACTGTGAAATTTTATGATGGTGTAGTTCAGACTGTCAAAAACATTCATGTCAAAGCTTTTTCCAAAGATCAGGTAAGTATTGTGCTCATGCTACTAGTATATGCTGCAGTTGACAGTTCAAGTCTTTGATGAACTATAAAATATGAAATGAATGAAATGCTGCTCTTGCTAACATACAATAACATGCATCTCAAAAACAATCAGTTTAAAGGTTATGCAAATGTTCACAGTGATTTGCAAAGCTCTCAGACTGCATCCTGAGACTCTGGCAGTCCAGCCCCCTGCCAGAGCAGGCTCACCTAGAGGAGGTTGCATAATAATATGTCCAGGTGGGTTTTGGGAGACTCCCCAACCTCTTTGGGCAGCCTGTTCCAGGCTCTGCCACCCACACAGGAAATATTTTTTTTTTCAGATGTTTTGGTGGAACTTCCCAGGTTCCAGATTGTGACTGTTTGACCCTTGTCACTGGGCACCACTGAAAAAGAGACAGGCTTCATCCTCTAGGCACCTGCCCTTTAGCTATCATCAGTATTGATAAGATCCTCTCTGTCTTCTCCAGGCTAAACAGCCCCAAGGCTCTCAGCCTTTTCTCAGCAGAGAGATGTTCCAGTACCTTCATCCTTGTAGCTTCTGTTGGACTCTCTCCAGTATTTCCCTATTTTTTGAACTGGGGAATCCAGAACTGGACACAGTACTCTAGATGTGGTCTCACTAGTGCAGGGTAGAGACCTCTCAACCTGCTGGTCACACTTTTTAATGCACCCTGGGAGGCTATTGGCCCTCTTGGGTACGAGAGCACCCTGCTGGCTCAAGGCATCTTTGTTGTTGAGCAGGTGCTCCAGCTTCCTTCTCATCCTTAGGACCCTTCTGTGGACCCATTGGAGCATGACCCCTGTTGACAGAGGGATGCTTTCCTAGTTTGATGTTCTTATAAATATGCAGAAATGAGATGATGGTTGAATATTTTATCAATAGCTTGCTGGCTAGGGCCTATTATGGGGTTTCACATTCCCACATTGAAGAATAATTACAGAAAGACAAAAGATGGGAATTTTGTTTTTGAATTTCAATGTATGAATTTCACCATCAAGTGGTTCCTGTGATGAAGTTGGTGTTTGCAGTTGTTTTATGTGATTCCACTCTGCTTGTTCCTGTAGCAGTGGTAACTCACGCTAAATACTGGTTTACTCTGAATGAGGCTCTTCTGTGAAACCAGTTTTTGCATCCACGTGATTGAGCAGTTTTCCCTTTTCTGGGCTCTGGGCTCCTGACTCTTGACTCTTTCTTCAGTGTCCCAAGGAGGCTTTGAGTAGTACTGGCACAGACCTAACCTCTGAGAACAAAGCAGCAGCCACTCTCTTTTGCCACTGAGCTGTTAAAGTGAATGTGTTGCACTGTCTGGCTGAAGCTGTTTGGGGCTTGACCAGCTCAGGTGCCTCTAAGGTTCAGTCTCTGGGTTGCAGCAGAATATGTGCTTTTATCCAGTGAAAAATTGTTCAAGAATGCCAGCTGCCTAAATACAAAGGTGGGGAAGGACTTTCAGGCTGCAGTAAGTAACTTTTCATATGCTGTTCTCTTTGTTCTAGAATATTGTGGGTAATGCTAAGCCTAAGGAAAGAGGTAATGAAATTCCGTCATCTCCTGAAAAGCGGGAGAAATTTAAAGAACAGAGGAAAGCAACAGGTAATGCAAAGAAAGACAAGGATGAAAAGACATTAAAGACTGAGAAAAGAGTTAAGCAACCTGATAAAGAAGGAAAATTGATAGTCATCTTGGAAAAAGGCAAAGTCTCAGAGAAGAATATATCTAAGAATGGAAAAGAAGATAAAGAGAATATATCAGAGAATGATATGGAATATTCAGTAGATACAGAAATTGAGAAGAAGCCCGAGAATGACAATGTAGAGAGTCCCCAGGAAAATGGAAAAGAAACTAAACGAAAACGTGGAAGACCACCAATAACACCTCCGACTGGTATGTAGCTAAGCTTGAATGTTTAGAGCATATTTTGGAACCCTTCTGCACTTACCTAACAGAATGAAAAGTACCTGGCTGGTTCACAGCCTAAGTTTCTAGAAACCTTTTTAAAAAAAAATAAGCTCATCTGTATTCAGGCTTGGTTAGGACAGCTGAGAGCTTAATTGTTAGTCAGGTTTGGAGCTGTGGTTTGATCAGAGATTTGTGGTTTGAGATCAGTGTTTTGATCAGAGATTAGATTTCGGCAAGTAAACTTTATAATTTATAAAACATGTCTGAGGGAGGATTAAATGCTAATAGCTAGATTTCAAAAAGCCAGGTAAAATTCTGTTTATGCAGGTTTAGTATCTTAAGTTGTGAGGCTTGGGAATTTCACAGCTTATTTTCCACTTAATTATTGTTCTCTGTCTAAATGTGTAGAGCCAGGTTCTCAGACACTGCAGCCTATAACTTTGGAGTTGAGACGGCGCAAAATACCCAAAGGAGGTGAAGTTCCATCCAAGCGTCCCAGGATTGAAAAAAACTTGTGTGAGTAGTTTTTGTGTTCTGTGGGTTTGCATGGGTTTGGTTTTTTTTGGTTTTTGTTATTGTTGGTGTTTTGGTTGGTGTTTTTGTTGGGGTTTTTTTTTTTTGGTATTCAACTCTCATAGATGTACAGAAAAGTTCTGGAAACTTAAAGAGAAAAAGGAAGTCCGTACTACTAATCTTGAAGCATGACATACAATAGCTTGGATGCACGTTTGATTTCTTAAATTGGCCACTTCTGTTGAAGCACCATCATGCTGAAAATCCTTCCTAATTCTTGGAAGCTGAGTTTGGATAAAACAACTACAAGCTGTGAGTCCTGATGGAGAAGTACATGCACATGGGAGAGGCAGTGATTATATCGCCTCCAGTATGTGTGAGGTTATAAAATCATTTTTGGAGTTGTAGAAACTCTTTAGTTACTAGATGGAGGGTCTATTGGGTTGTTTAGCAAAATAACTTTAGTACTAGGTAAATATGCTACTGAAGTCTAATAGCTTCTACGTTATCTTGGTATACTGTGTAGTGATGGTTAAGAACCTGAGTGTGATGATGAGGAAACAAAATTCTCTATAGTAAATTCTCTAGTAGTATCATGAACAAGGAGGTGGAGATCTGAAGAAGGCTCTTTCCCTTCCTTAGGACCACAAAGTTATTAAATTTCAATACACTTGTATTATTCAGCTTAGGGTCAAAGTTGTTTGTGTGTCTGAATTCTTTAACTTCTGGTATTGCTTATGTCTGTGGGACAGTTGTTCTTTAAACAGTTGTTCTTTAAAGTAGGTTTTTATTGATCTGTATTCTTTTTCCTGTTACTACAGAAGAAAGTAGTTAGAATAAAAGCCCACCTTATAAGTCTATTTTCATACATATATATAACTGTTAATGTCAGTTCAGCTTTTACAGAGAGGTCTAATCACAGAGGCTTTTGGCATTAACTTCAGCCCTTAAAAAGAACACTTTTGAACTGTCACTTGGAGGGGAGATCTTGCTTGTGAGCTATTTAGTAATCCCATAACCTTCTCTATTCCAGCTCAGGAAAAGTTGAAGAACTCTTCAGATAACCCTGAAAGAGACCAGATCAGGAGACGATCTTCAAGACTCTCATCTAGTATTAGCCATGAGATTTTAAATACGGATCATGTCACAAGTCCAACGGAAATTCAGCCCTTGAAAGATGCAATATCTAACCAAAATGAATCTGAGAAGGGTAAGCAGCTTCCTGATTAGCACTCTGGATCTGCAGTGGCATTGCAGTCATCTAGTTGTTGCAGGCTCTGTTTTAAATTGCATAACCTGCAGGCTCTATATCTGCAATTAACCTGATTTCATCAGCAGTGCAGAGAAAACTCAGGGAAAGTTTCTTTGTCTCTCTGCTGCCCTGGTTGCCTTTTCCTTTTGATGCCCTCTCTATCAGCAACCCTAGCATTTCCCTTATGTGGTGGGAGCTTTTCAAGTAGAGGGGTAACTGGCCTTGCAAAAAAAGAGCTCTGTAGGCTTAAAAATAACTCAAAGGAAACACTAGCGAGTTTTGGGTTTTTTTCATTAAGGGATGCAGCTTATGCTTGTGAAATGAGGTAATTAGAATATTTTGACACATACAGGTTGAAGTAGTAACCCAGATGCTAAAATTACAGTTTGATACTCTTGTTGAACACTAAAAACATCAAATGGTGTGCTTTTATTCTTAGATAGGGTGGAGATAATGCCTCCTTTTCCTGCCCTGTGCTTCACTGCCTTTGACTTTCAGGGGGAGGTCTGATAATGGTCTGAGGACACCTGTCACATTTTAGGCTATGAAGAGTTAGTAGCCTCTTTGTTTCTAAGGCAGCTCTAAATTCAGAGGATTGCTGCTTGTAACTGTGTTGTAAAAACTTAATTTTGTGATAATTCAACAGTAAGCAGTCTGAGCATGGGTGATTATTTGCTGCTGTTGTAATGTGATGAAAACACACATCAGTGTTCTGGAATATATTTTTGTGTGCATTTTACTCAGTGAAAATTGTTTCCTCCATTCTAGTCCAGTTAGAAGAAATTCCTGTTGAATATGACCAAAGTTTCAGTGAACAAGGAACTCCTGGGAATACATCACATAGCACAGTACTCAGTACGGATGCCAGTTTACAGGAAGAAAAAGTTGAAGACACTGAGTCTTCCTCTGTTACTGTCAGAACTCAAGAGCCTTCTGCTGCTACAGGTTCAAATTTTAATTTCATGCTTAATATTGATGTATTTCTTAAGGCACCTGATGCCAGTTGTTCTGTCTTTGTATGAATGTTCCTAACAAATTGTGTGTTGTTACAGTGTTAACCATGGGGGAAAGTAATGTAGTTTTGTTTCTTATGGACTCAATTTTGATCTTATGCTTTGGAGATTGACAGTAATCCTCCAACAAGTGGCAATCATAATTTTTAAATGACTGGGTGTAATATTTTCAGCGTGTGAAAGGTGCAATTAGAAAATCCTTGTTTTCAGGTTGCAAACTAATGCTTATAATTCTGGATGAAGTTTGACTAACATCTTAAGTATCAGGTTCTGCTGTCGTTTCCATGCTGTAGGGATGTGGTAGCATTGATATTTGGGAATAGTGAGTCTGCATTTCTAGATCTTTGTTTTGGCTTCTTTTGTACTTAAGCCCTATGCTATTTAGAAGTTTTAGTGTGAATTTATGCAATAGTTAAAATGTTTCAGTGAAGGTCTTAATGTATATATTTGACTTCCAGCTGGGGAATGTACTTACCTTGTGTTTCAAATTCACATTTCCTATACAGATGGTAGACTCTGCCCAAACAGTGCTGTCCTGTGATTTGTTGTAACTTTAATACTTGTATCTGCAGCTGAGGGAAATTGGAACTACAGATTCCTAGTTTGCATTCTATCAATGGAGCTTAATTTTAAGTGGAACCAGAGCATTTAGAGGGATTTGCAGTCACTCAGCATTGCTGGAGTAATCAGGATGTGCTAGCTTAAATGTGCTCTTAAATCCTGTCTGGTGGTTATTCCAGAGGTACCCTCCTGCTCACACGTCCTCTTTCACCCACTGTCATGTAGCTGTACAAAGAAGGTGGCCTCTCTCTTTACCACTAATGAGCACCTTTAGTGCAGGAAGGAATTTACCTCTGTTCCTTTATTCAGGTTTGATGTGTAAATGGTGTTTTACTATTTAAAATACAGCTCATTTGATCTTGCTTTCCTCTGACTAGGCTGATGATATCCACCTCTATTCTAACTATGGTATATCTAGTCCTTTCAGCTGATGTGTGTTGGGGCCATGCTTTTCCTTCCCCACCTTCTGGCAGTGAATTCAGAAAATACATATTGACTAGAGATTCTTATTCCTAGCAGGCTGCTGTGTCCTTTTCAGTCTGTAAAGTACTTCTGCGTTTAACTTATTTAACTGATGGATTGTAGCTGATTTTGGCTCATGAAGCAAAACCACTGTTTTGGTGGTTGTACCTGGGCAGAATGTTAATCTCTCAGATGCTAAGGAGATGCTTGTTGCTCTCTATTAGCTCTGAGCCTGTGAGCTGTTGACAGCTTGGCTGCAAACCTCTGGAGCAAAGGAAGGATATAGAAAGGTTGCTCATTCCAGTGGCTACAAATTTGTTCCATCTTGAGGCAGATAGAACCAATTTAATGTGCTCTTAAGTTGAATACTCTAGTTACAGTACAATGTCACTGTTTTTCTTAAATTTATATGCTGACAACTGGTGAAGCTCCTCATGAGCACTTGGCAGGTGCTGCTGTAATAGTCTGCTGCCCATGTTGGCCAGTGGTACCTGTCCATTAGAAGTTTGCAGTGCCAGCAATGTTAGCAGCTAGTGTTGTGCTTTGTAGGTCTTGCCTTTGGAATTCAAAGATCCCCTCTTCCAAAGTGCCCTTGAAACTCAACAGGCATCCTTGAAAGTAATTTTGTTAAGATGAATAGCCATGTTCTGTTTGCAAATTTCCCCCATTGGAGCAGCTTTTGCAGATGGCAGGAGGGGCTGTCTGTTGGAGGACCAAAGGAACTTTTTTTTTTTTTTTTTTTTTCTTCCTTCCTTCATTGGATCTCTGGATGATGACCCTGGAGTTATTCACAGATAGACTGCAGACACTTCTAGCACTGGAAGTGCAACTAAATGCTGAACAGTGAGGCTTCTTCCTCCTGTTGGAATCTTGTCTTTCCAGAAAGAGGGGTGGCTGTTGTGATTCTGGGAGAAGGTGTGCAGGTACAGGCATGGCCCCAGAAAGGGACAGAGAGCCCAGATGAGGTGTGTGGGATGTGCTTCTTAGAAACAGTACTTCTGAAAAAGCCAGGAGGCAGTAGCAGGTTTGAAAACAAATTTTAGTATGTGTGAAAATATTCTGAAGAGTAGGTATGGCAAAGCTTTCAGTGCAGTGGCTGCAGTTACTTTTTGGACATGCTTTATGTAGGAAAACACTGGGATAAAATCTGAACTAAAAAATTTGAACTGCAGTTGTCTTGTGCGATAAACTGACTGTGTTTCCTAAAGTGCATTTTTTAGTTGACAACCATTTAGCTTTTTGTTTTGTAAAAGCCAGTAGATTTTCAGTATGAATTGTACCATTTTTAAGATGACCCTTATCTTTTGTATAATCTTTTGGAGGTACACTACAAACTACAGCCTGATAAACAATGAGGACAAGGTCTGAGAATTTGGAGAATGCTAAATCTTGGCTATTTGAAAGAACACCCTGTATTAACAATATGGAAAAACAGTGTTAATGGTTTTAGATGCTATTCCAAAGAGTTAATGCAGTGTTAAGAAGGCATCTAGTGCTGTTGTCTTTGTAAAATCCAGAAGTAGGCATGGAATGTTCTCAAAAATAAATATTGTTTTACTTAGTATTATAATATATATAATCACAAAGCTTTGGGTAAAATACTATTTAAAAAATGCCTCCTGAATGCCTCATTTAAAATGCAAAGTTTTGCAGGGTATTTTCACAATCTCTTAGTTTCAAGTAACTATGAAATCAAAGGTGTTCAAAAACCTTAGCACCGTATGTGACCTGGGATGTTGTGGCTGTATGCTCACCTTCAGAGAAGGCTTCCTTTACAAAAAGCAAAGTTTAGGGATGTGAGTTCAGGGCTATCATGTAGTAAGAGCCTGTGTGTACTCAGCAGTATGTGTTAAGGGTTACAGCAAAGAAATTATTTTAGTGACTATGAAAGAACAAATAGACAAAGCAGGCTTGGTTGTGTCAGAATGTTACTTCTCTGTGTATTTGTTATTAATGGGGAAATCTCCTCCCATAGAATCATAGAAAGATTTGGCTGGAAGAGCCCTGTAAGATCATCAAGTCCAGCCATCAACCCTACACTGCCAGGGTCCCTAAACCGTGTCCCCCAGCACCACGTCTACACGATTCTTAAACACGTCCAGGGATGGGGACTCAACCACCTCCCTGGGCAGCCCATTCCAATGCCTAACCACCCTCTCTGTGAAGAAATTCCTCCTGCTATCTAACCTAAATTTCCCTTGGCACAACATGAAAAAAATGAGAAATGATTGTCAGATTTAAGGATTTGAGTTTGTTTCAACTAGCAGCAGATTTCTCTTTTTTCCTTTGGGGATAAAAACAGCAGTCATGGGCCCTGTTGGCTTTCTGTGATGGCTTACCAGTGTGCTGCAGAAGATGCCTCGGGATGGCAGACCTTTGGTCAAGATACTATGCTGCTGCTGCATGTTTCTGTCCTAGCAGGAGTCAATTTAGACCAAGAACTGGGGCTATGTGAGTGTAAACATTTCTTCTGGACTCAGAAGCTTCACACAGTGACACTTTGCTGTAAATTTGAAAATCTTGAATGATTCAGTACAGTGATATGGGAGAGGTTGCTGATTTTGAGTGATGAAATGATGTTTTGTTTTCTGTAGTGGAAGTTAAAGGAAACATTATTTTTTGATCTTGACTCTCTATGCTTAATATTGTAATGGCTGGTTGAATGCCAGATGGAGGTGGGTTAATTTTGGTTATAAACATTAAAGGAATAGCAGGTGGTAGGTGTGTCATTAACCTTCCTCTGTGCTCAGAGAAAACATTCACCAAGCTCCTCTGGAACGGTAAGTGCCTGAAAGGCTGAACCCAACACAATAAGATGTTCTGGTTTGGTAGAAGCCAGTTTTAGTGCCATGCACTGAGCAAAGCTGTATCTGTGTGTAAGGATGGAAGCTCCCCCTTTAGATGTGGGTGTAATGATTTGACTTCAGAGCATTTGGCAGGGGGCACAGGCTCTGCAGAGGCTCTTCTGGGTGTGGGGCTGGCCATCAGCTTTTTGCAGTGCTGTGTTGTGCCCCTCAAGTGTAGTGGTGATGGTAGTGATTTAAACTGGGGGGGGAGTGTCTGTGGTTTTATTACTCTGAATAGATTTTCTTCTGCATGTTGCACTAAGTTCTTTGTCTGCTTTCCTTCCCCTAACCTCATGTCTTTGTTGCCCCTGTTTCTTAACTTCAGATGACATGATCCTGTGCTCCTCTCCTAACTTTTGGCTGACCAGTTAGAAAACATTCCTTGTATCTTCTCCAGAAGTTGTCTGTCTCAGCAGAGCAGAAGTGCTCTGAGCTTGGATACAGGGCCTCATTATGACATGAGTGTGATGGTGTAATAGCTGTGATAGTAGTTTCCCTTTTCAGCTTGGTATATTTTTTGGTAGAATCTTCAAGCTGCATTATTCCATTCTGCTGCAGTTTTCCCCCATCTTCATATTAGTTACTAAATGGGAACAAGTTCTCTTTCATTGTCCTGAATGTTGTTTTTTAGCTTTAGAGACAAGAGAGCCTTTCTGCACTTGCTTTCACTAAAAGCACAGGCCATTTCACAGACTGTTTCTGAAATATTTTTTTATTCTTTATGAATGCAACTTTTGGTGGTGTACAGAGTATTTTGGTGTTGGTATTGGCAAACTTTGTTATTCTGCAAGTATCGTGCAATTGTCTGATTTTGTTCCAATCCTATTACCATAATTGCTTGAAGCAGCATCCCTGTCAACGTGTTCTCAATATGACTATGCCCAAATGCCTTTCTACTTGTCATTCTCTTTGTGGAACACTTAAAAGCAGTGTCTTCACTTTTACTATTTTATTCTCAAAATTAAACAAATATTCTTTTAACCAGTTTGATGTGCATATGGCTTTTTAATCCTTCTCGTACATCATCCTTCGTAGTACCATTACATTATTTTCCCCTCTGAATTATTTACCTCATTGAATTAAGTTCTTGTTTCTTTGTCATAACACAGCACTCATGCTGAGTGTGGTTCACACACAGCTATATGGGATGCTTTTCTTCACTGTGACATACTTTGAATAACACAACTCAGTAACACCATTTTTGTTGCTACATGCTAAAAATTTCTGTACAAGCTGTCCTGTGTTCTTACACCAAGATTGTCTTGATATGACCTTTAATGCCACTATTCAGTGCATTTCTGCATATGGGCACTTGTGGAAAGTCTTCTTTCTTCCCTTTTGTTCATAACATTCTGTGTCCTTTTGTGTTCCTTGTTTTCAACAGCTTCTGATGTCTTCATTTTCCTTCACGTGATGCAAAGCTGAATGTATGCTGGGTCTGGGTCTTGGCTTTAAACACCTCTTTCTTAATCCCCCAGTTTTAAAATACATGTAAATATGGAAATAATATTTTAGTACTGGCACAACAAACGGAAAAAAAAATTTGAAAGCTGTTCTGTAAAAATAACACCTCTTTGCCATTGTCCTGTACTTGGAGAGGGAGTTTGGGATGTGTATGATGTTGTAGTGATGGATGATTTGGATGATTGCCTGTATCTCTATATCTTCTCTGTGGTATTGGGTACAGATACTGGTGACAGGAATATGATTTACTTTTAGTTCAGAATGCTTATTTTGTGTATTTGTAGAAGAAAACCCATGGATTAAAAGTTTCTGAAATGCTGGAAAAAGAAATAGGAATTTACCAGATCAAGTTTAGATACAGCTCTGGGCTGCACAGCAGTGCTCTGTAAAACAGATCCCTTAAAACATTCTTCTGTTTGAGTCCAAAGACTTTTCCTTGGTGTTTGTTTTTTGTTGTTGTTTTTGGGTTTGGGGTTTTTGTGTTTTTTTTGTTTTGTTGTGGTTGTTTTGGGGAAAATAAGTCAGGGGACATTTTGTAACAGGTGCAGACAGTTTTCCTTTTGCTTTTTTTCATTCTGTTATTGCTGCTTGAAAATTTTGCTTGTACTTGAAAAATGTAGTTGTGACCTCCTGCTTCCATGGTTATGGGAAATAATCAGACTCTGGTGGTAGGGTGAGGTATCCAGAAAGCAGGTAGGGAATAGATGTAAGCAAAGAGGCAAAACTGTTTTACTTAACTGTTCACGTCTTTGATGAAAGCACTTTATAAACAAATAAGTACTTGTCAGAACATAACTGTCAGTGTTCTGAATAAAATATACAGTGTCTGGGTAATTCAGCAACATATATGTTGCTATAAAAAGTTCTATTAATTGTTGGGCTAGGGACTCATGAAAACAAAATGCCATTTCCTGACATCTCGTTCATTAAAACACTGGTGTCATGACAACCAATTTTTAAGAGTACAGTAAGGCAGTATTCTCTTTAAAACTATTGATCTGAAAGGCAGATGCAGCATTAAAATTTCACTTTTTAGCATTTCCAAGCTGAAGTGTTTGAATGCATGCCCATGTCTTAAAATTTGTGTGTGTGTGTGTGTGTTTGAAGTTCAGGAAACAATTTGGTAAATATAGCAAATGCATGGGGATATTTATCTGTTTTGTTCTTACAGTAACAAAACCTAGTAGGAGAGCAGATTTTCTTGCATCAAAAAAAGCTGCAACTGTTGATCAAGATCACAAGTTTAGCTGCACGTTCTTGGACTGTTCAAAATCCTTCCGCAAAGCCAAGTTATTGCATTATCACATGAAATACTTTCATGGAGTGGAGAAGGCTGCAGAATCACAGGAGAACCCTGTTAAAAGAAATATTCAAACCAGAGCTTCTTTGGCTTCTGAAAAAGCTAATCAAGAAAGGTCAAAAAGAGGACAGACCCCAGCCGGTTCATTGTGTAAGTATGGTGTTGATCTCTTCCTTTTTTTTTTTTTCCCCCCTTTAAACAGCAGCAGGCAGGACAGGCAGGAAGGAGCAGAAATTGGTTTTCATTGGGGCTGAAGGGGTCCCTCTAGGGCTCCATCTTAGCGTATTTCTTTATGGAGAAGAAGCAGGAGAAGTGTGAACATTATGTTTAGGAGAAGATAAAAATTGAAGAAATTGCCCCATCTAGAAATACAGATCTTGTTCTGTGGTCAACTGACTAGGCAGCTTCTCTTAATCCTTTGTAACGACTCACTGGGGTATTAAACTTCTGTTCTTTTTTCAAAGCTACAATTTCCTGAGTTTCTGACTTCCCCCCCCAACTCAACAAATATCTAAATATAAAGAGAAAAAAGTCTTAGAGTAATTCTATATTAAAGGCAGCAGACTGGGTAACTCTGTTTCTTTCTTACTTGATCTTTACATTTCATGTTCTGGCTTCAAGAATATACTTGGCTAGAAATCCACTATAATTTTCTACAGTATTGGCCATTCTCCTCGCTTGACCTGTCGGGGAAAAAGATAGTTCTAGTATTTAACAAATGCAATTGCTACATTTGTACTTGAAAAAGATCCTTACAGAAGAGATGGCTAGCGGAAAAGGTTGAAAACTTGATGGTTAGGGAAAAAAAAAAAACTGCTAAGCATTATAACTTCTTTGCAGTCTTCAGAATCATGTTAACTTGTGCTTCTGCATCTCATTCTCTGAAGTGTGTTCTTCCTAGCACAACATCAGAGCAGCAGGCTAGGTCTTAGTTGTGAACTGCAGTGTTGTCAATAACCTGTCCAAACTTCATCCTTGTGGACTGACTTCTCTGTATACTGCAGGTCCATCAAAATTGTCACCGGTCTTTGGAGGTGGTTTTATAAAATCCAGCTTTCTCTGTGCTGAATTCCCTGGTGGTTTTCCTCTTTACATTTGCTCTTTCATCACTGCTCTCTTGAAGTATTTCACAGTGTTGCCAGTTGCTCTCTGAGCTACAGCTCACTGCAGCAGAATGATGTATCTGGCCTTCCTTTGCTTCATGTCTGCTTTGCTTGCTGTGTCCACCAAATGGATTTTTTCATTTTTTTCATTTCAACAGGTGCTACTACCTGTTCCTAACTAGTGAAGTGTAACTTAACATACCACTGTGACCTATATGCTTCTGTACCCCAAATAATTCTGTGACTAATGCAAAGCCAACAGATGTGATTAGGTAGAGGAAGATGCTTCTTTACACGTGTTAGGATGTGTGCACATGTGTGTGTTATGCTTCAGATGCAGCTTAAATGTAGCTCAAGTGCTGCCTTGCCAAACACATATGGGATGAGCAGTTCATGAAGAATGGCTGCTGACAGCATCAAAAGGACTCCTTGCATGTTCCAGGAAGAAAATTCTGTTCTGCTTTTTGTAACTGCAGAATTATTTAGGTTTGAGAAGTTGGTTTCCTGTGATTGTATTGAATGAATTGAGTAGTGACTCTATTTTGACCCTTTCATTTATGCTTGCCTCAAAGTGAACACAGCTGGTTTGGTGTCATCTTGGTTGCACTGGTAGGTACTTTATTATGATGTTGAGTTGCAACCAAATTTGCAAATTTTAAGTCCACGTCCCTTTCATTCCCCATTTATGGAAGGATAGTTTTAACCTGGATTGTTTTAATGATGTGCTTCAAAGCATAGTCCTGCAAATAGCCCCAAGGCTGCACAGGCAGCAGATGTTGGACAGCACATCAAGGTGGAAGGTGGACCATGAAGTTTCAAGTCACCATTGGTGTCAAGAGCCTGTTGTTTTGGTACTACTTTTCCTCGTGAAGAAAAACCCTAGTGTAATGTTATTACACATCAGCTGTAGCACATATGTCTTATATTAAATGCTATTTGTTTTTTAATCAGTGTGTTCTTAAGTCTTCCCAGTTTTGTCGTGGGGGTATACTGCACTTTGTAAGTCAGGTTAATGGGGTTTATGAGCTGACACTGTTGCATTTTGTGTTCTGTTCTCCTGTCCTGTCACAAGCATTTCTTCTGTTCCTAAAGGAATGCACAGGAAGACAGCCTGCTAAGCCAGACTTTCCATGTCTACTGAACACTTTGATAAAAGCCTTTTTTAAAGGCTTTTCAGGATGTACTAATCAGATTGAAGGCTTATGAATACATAATTAAGTTTGGTACATGGTGTGTTTACTTTTCATCTTTACAGTCCCTTTGTGAGCAAAAATTCTCCTGTTCAAAGTGAATATATTTTTGTCTTTATTTCAAATGTCCTTTTCTTCACTATATTAGATGGGTGTTAGTGCTTAAGAAAAAGTAGCAATTTCTAACAGGTAAGACTTCAGAAATCATGATTCCTGTTATTCGGTGAACTTGGAGATCCTCTTGCTCTAGAAGCTTTGTAATAGTTAAGTCCTTATCTCACAAGTTTTATTATGGAGTTTTGGGACTCCTTACTGTTTCTACTACACATTAAAATAAATAAATAAATGCTGTGGGTGGACTGTTAGCTAGATTTAAAGTGAAAATACTTAGTGTTCCTAAAGTTCTGAAAAATTATGCAATATGCAGAAGAGTGGCAAAACCTTTTCCTTATAGTGCTTAAAATTATAATTTTAATAAGGAATAAATAAGAATTTTAAGGGGATGAATGTAAGTGGTCTTCAGTGACCATGTTGTGAGATGCAGGAAGGAACAATTAAGTATAATTACACTGAAGTGGAAACTGAAGTTTTAACATCTGAAATGTAAGTTGTGTCACTTGGCATTGGCATCAAAACTTGATTAAGATGGAAAGGGTCATGTGGAACTGGTTTGTCCTGCCTTTCACAAAGAAGGATTTTACCTTTGCAGTGGTAAATTTGACAGATACCTCTCTAAATTCTCTAGTGGCTCTTCATGGAACAGAGAGGACCTACCATTGCCTACCTTGTATTTTAAATGCTGGACAGTGACATAGACTTAAGTGGGTAGAGGCAGTGCCTCTTTATCAGGAAATACTGTGAGATTATTATAACTAAACTCTTCCCCCAACCCCATGTCATAATGCTCTGTTATTATTTGGTCTTTCACAGAGAATAAGGAGTTGATTCGATATCCACTTGCAATACAGGAGTTGCCAGCATCTCTGCCTTCAGCTCTTGGGTAGCATTGTAGCTCTGCAGGTGCCAACCTCAGCCCTTCTATTAAAGGGGAGAATCAAGACCTGCACACACGTGTTAATACATAAGCTTAAAATAAGCTTTTTGAGCATAGGCTGCATGCAGATGGCTTCTGAAAGTCTGTTGCGAAGGAAAGAGTTGCTAAGCTTTTGACTGTTCAAACTGAGATATTCTATCAGATATATCATTTGGAAATTGAATGTGGTGTAGTATCTGTTAAGACTTTCGGCAGTTACTTACTTGCAGATTGCTGTACTAGAAAAGGAATAGAACTACATTCCATCTTCATATGCATTAACTTTAAGATGGGCTTTCTTTTCTCTATAGTTCCTTTTATTTCTCTGCACAATTAAGTGTCATCCAGTACTGTCACTCATGCCCTACAAATATTTACTGTAAACAGCTTCCTCTGAAGTTGCCAGTTTTCTCTTTCAGATATGTCTGTCTATCTGTATTTTATATGAAATGCTTACAGAAGGTTATTTTTAATAAAGTTTCTTGTTCCTGATCTAGACCACTGTAGGGGCACAAGATGTGGAACAACTTCCTTTCAGTTATTGCACCTGGAACTCATAATTTGCATATCTGAACACCTTGACTTTGAGTCTTTCTGAATTGATGGCTTTCATTTGTTAGTAAAATATTTTCATTTGGATGTTCAAAAATATTCAGTTCTTGCCTTTCTGTTGAACAGTTTTTCTGAAATCTGAAAGTTAATGTGTTCCAGACTTCAGTGCTTACATAGCTGGTGCACCTTCCATCAGACCTTGGAGAGGCTCCCTATTTGGTGGCTTTTGAAGCTTTGTTAGGATATTGTAAACTCATAAGACATGAACAGTAGGGGAGTTGATCTGTGTGTGCAATGAAATCAAAACTTTCACCAGGGTGGCTGCTCTGCTCTTACTAACCACATAGTGCTGGCAGGCTTGATGCTGCCCTCAGCACAACTGTGGTACTGGCAGGGACTTCATCAATTGATACTCTTAGCTCCTAGGACATTTGTCAGCTCCTCTGAGGAGATTTGCAGTTACAGAATTTAAACCTGGGTTTGACACTTCAAAAATGCTGTTCAGCATTAGGCTATTGTTTTGGTCTGTTGGCATATAATAGTAGCCTCAGCCTGGCAAGTTGCTGCTAGCCTTGGCTCTGCTGCTTTTGCCATGAGGAAGGAAAGAAAACAACCACATTGAGATTTGTAGTTATTAGACTAGAGAATGTGTCCCTTCTGAGGAGTCCATAAAAGGTACTTAAAAACCACATTTTGTCAGTAGGTTTAAATGACCCTGTTAGAAAATTCTGACTACTCAAAGGTTAGGTATGGCACATCATGGTAATGCCCAAGTGTCTTAATGCCAGGAATATATGTAAAGAGAAAAGGAGTCTTGCTTTACTCTTGTTCCCTGCACATACAGAGAACAGGTTGGCAAGCTGTCTTGACAGCTTTAGCATCTCAGGCATCCAGTTGTCAGCTGGTAGCTGTTAATGTGAACATCTGGCAAGTGGCTTAATGTTTTTCAGGGTGATGCTTTGGGAGGGGTTCCTGTTTCCTCTGAATATTGGCTGAGGGTGCTTCTGCTGGGCGATGGAATGTGCATGGGTGACCTGCAAGCGCAGGGTTTCTTGTTGGGGTAGGTGAAAATCTTCATTAGCAACTTCTTTTCTGCAGAAGCAAATTATCCTTGTGGCTTATCCTGACTAACGTGTTTAGTTTGTGGAGGGTTGCTGTGTGAACACTTCAGCTCGAAGCCAAGGTGATGTGTGGACTTTCAGTTCTTGAAAATGTTAGTGACTGTTCTCAGCAAATGATCTCAAAGATGTGGATGGTGAATATTTGTCTAATCCAAAAAAAAGGCAAGGAGAAGGAAAGGAAAGCTAGGAGACCTAAATGAAGGTTGTTTGGATTGTATAGGTTTTTGTATTGTAATGTTGAGGTTCCTGGAAATGGTGTTCTGTAAATAGTTTTTACACTTAATACAGAATGGTAAACAATCAGGAAGGCTCAAGAAAGACTTGTTTTCATGACTTCTCACCCTGTACTACTGCAGAAGACTTTGCATTTCACAAAATTTCTTAGGACACTGGTGTTATAAACAGGTTATAAAGTGCCTTGATCTTATTTTTCAAGCTCCTGTGTAAAAAAAAAAAAAAATAAATAAAAAAAAAAATTGTCTATATGAACTGATCATGTCTTGTTAAATCCACTAGTCATGGAAGTTCTCAGATAAGCAAAAAACAAACAACAAATTAGCAACAACCCCCCCCGCCCATACTTACTCCTACAGGAGAAGTTTATCCTGTTGAGAATGGGAGCCCATACCCATATTGCAGTATCTTATTCAAGGAGCATTTTCTGGGTTTGATGCTTCTGCACACTGTGGTATCTTATTAAGGATTTGGGTAATTCTTCTTGGACAAAACATGTTCCTTATTACAGTCCTGCAGCTCTTGAGGTAAAAATAAGCACCCAGGGAAAGGCAACAGTTTGTTGCCTGACTGGACGAAAAGTACCTTTACAAGTGTTGTGTGGGAATGTGAGGTCTGGTCCAGTTTCTGTCTTCTGTTGTGGCTACTGTGGCAAGTGACTAGAAGGTAAGGATTTGGTTACAGTGATAGTTAGGAATAGCGCTCTTTTTTTTTTTTTCTTTTTTTTTCTTCTTTTTCTTTTTCTTTCTTTTTTTTTCCCTTTAAGTTCTAAAGCAACTTCAGAATGAGAAGAACAGAACAAAAATCATCTGATGGTCTTCAGATTTCTGGATCTTGAAGTTTCTTTTGCCTGAAGAAATTCACTCAATTCTGAAAGCTCCATCATAACATGTCTTAATGTGTCTTAGAATCATGGAATGGTGGAGATTTGAAGGGATTTTTGAGATCGAGTCCAACTCTCCTCCCAGAGCAGGATCACCCAGGGCAGGCCACACAGGTCTTGTTATACCTTAATCTTGAAACCTTGGTCAGGGCAGAGTACTCAATACCACTTTTCCTAAGTTCTCTTGGACCCTTCCTTCTGTTTTCAGTCATTTTCAGATACTGTTCTCAGTTACGTACTTGGAGGTGTTTTGAGTGAAAATCTGTCTGGCATTAAGTCTTCAGACAAGAGGGAGGTTTCCTTTTGTATCCACTGAATTTTTGAGATGCTTATGATGATAGAATGGAATGTTCTTGATGAAAATTGCCAAGCTATCATCTTGACTGCTTGGCAAAGATACTTGGTATCATGCTCCAAAATGGCAGTTTGGTCTGCTGCCCTGTGTGCCCTACACCTCTCCTTTTCCCTGTTCAGCAGTCTTTCTGTACGAGTTACTAGCTGTAGCTAGGAAGATAAGAGCTATTAGACTTATGGGTTCATCAGAGATTCCATTTCCTATGTCTGTATCTTTTGATTTTTATATATTTTAGGTAGTAATCCTTTATTCTTGCATCTTCCTGGCAGTTGAAATGCTGATGTTTCAGTGGTTGTATCTAAAACCTGCCCTTCCTTAGGTGTGCAGAGCATTTCTGTGCCACTTCTGTAAGCCTCCTTACAAAGCACACTTTTCAGAACAAGTTGTGGTTCTCCTGATTGAATCAACAGGGCCCCTTTTCTCTTAAAGTAACAAACAAAAATTACTTGACCCATATCTCTGCCAAACTGAACTGCTTCTCTTTCAATCTTTCTTCAAAGCTACAGTATTTCTGGAAGAGTAGGGTTTTGGGAAACATATTTGCATCCACTGTTTCCTTTTGAAAAAAGAACCAAACCCCCAAACCAACAGTATTACAGGTTTTAGCCTTTAAATCAGTTTCTGTTTAAAAGCTGTTCTGTGGTTAGGTTTCTAGGATTGAGCTGAGCAGTGTGTTTGCCCAGAAACACTCCACAGGCATGACCAGAACTGATGCTGGTGAAGTAGACTTAATATTTTGAAAGTATTTAAAGCTTGGACTTGGTCTTTATTCTCTTTGTAGATGATCCTCTACACATAGCCCTAAGGAGTACCCCATATAGAGGTGAAAAAATAGAAAAGAGAAGAACTTCAACTCCTGTAAGTGCATTCAGTAGTCACCGCCATTCTGTTAGAGAACAAACCAGGAACCGCATAGCGAGAGCACTGCGGAAGCCTCAAGAAAGAGTTGGAAATGGTAGGCCTCTTTGGTTTAACGTGGGCAGTTACACGTGGAAAAATCTGGGAAAAGTTTTAAGTAGTCCTGAATTTGTTGATACCTATGCTTTGTTTAAAAAAAAAAAAAAAAAATTGTGGGGAAGGCAGAATGACTGAGTTTTTTTCTTTTATAGCTGTTGTTCTTAACAGCATTCAACCACTTCTGACAGTCAATGCTCCTTGCTGCCAAACCTCTCTGAACAACTCCACAACTGTGATCATTCAGTGCTGTAGTGCACTGTGCTGCATGCTACTAGGTATAGATGGGTAACAGCCATACAAGGAGGCAGGGTGTATGTATAAATACACATGTATATAAAAATACATTTAAACATGCTTTTAGGTATATATAAATAACATACAAATAATTCCCAGCATACTTCCAGATTTACTATGTCATCATTTTCCTTTACCTATGTGGTGGGAGTTGAAATGACAGTGATGAGAACAGCAAAAAACCCAACCCTGTGCTTAAACTATTCTGTCTGTAACAGGTTCCTTGTTCTGGAGGTAGTCTTGCAAAGATCATCAACTTGCTTGTAACTGTGGTGTTCTGGTCATAGTGCTCAGTTTGGACTTAGCACCTTTGCTGCCTTCCCTGGTAGGAAGGTCTAACTGGGAGATTTATCACATTGGGTGTCTATTTATTGGGCTGATCAGTGGGACATTTGTTTTGAGTGTTTTGCAGTGATAGAGGATGTGGCCAAGTACTTTGTTCGTCTCTCTGCCACTCAGTGATGCCGAGGGGGCTTTATTTTTATGTTTTATTGCCAAAAAATATTTTTAAAATGTAGTTGTTTTGTGATAATTTTTAGGATTCTATCACGCAGTTTATCCTTCTGTCTGATCACATGAATCTATGGCGATGCTCCTAACCTAGGTAGCCTCCTTATCTGCCCTTTTTTCAGTTAGTATTCATTAGACTTCAGAGTGCTTACAAGGAACAACTTGAGACAAAAAGATTCTTCTGTACAGGGTTTTTGGAAGGTCCTTTTTATAATTTATTTTTTTTTTTTTTTTTTAATAGGAAAATCTGCATTAACTGTGTTGTGCAGTTAAGAAAGCAGCTATATACAAGAATTGCAAATGCCTGTGGTTTTTTTTGTATTTTTAAATTATATACAGGCAAGCTCAAGGGAAAAATGTGGAATGAAGTGACAATATTTTGTCCTATTTCTGACAGTTATGTTGACAGTGGCTAAGTAGCATACTCTGAGCCCTCAGATATCATAAACCAAACCAATCTGACCATGCAAATTTCAATTCCCAAAGGAAAAGATGCAAAATTTTCTTATCTACTAATTGACCTTGGTTGTTCTCTCTTTGCCCTTCTGAAAGAATAAAATGACAGAACTTACTTGCATCCCTGTGAGCAGGGAGAAGGAAATGGTACCCAGAGGATCCTGACCCAGTTTTGGGCACCCCAGTTCAGAAAAGATAGAGATTTACTGGAGAGAGTCCAGCGCAGGGCCACCAAGATGATTCAGGGAGTGGAGCATCTCCCTTATGAAGGGAGGCTGAAAGAGCTGGGGCTCTTTAGCCTGGAGAAGAGGAGACTAAGGGGGTACCTCATCAATGTCTATAAATATGTTAAGGGTGATTGTAGGGAGGATGGAGCCAGACTTCTCAGTGTCAGTCAATGACAGGACAAGAGGCAGTGGGAGTAAGTTGGAGCCCAAGAGGTTTAGGGAAACACAAGGAAAAATTTACTTGCAGTGAGGGTGACAGAGCTCTGGAATGGGCTGCCCAGGGGGGTTGTGGAGTCTCCTTCTCTGGAGACACTTAAGACCCACCTGGATCTGTTCCTGGGTGACTTAGTCTAGGTGATCCTGCTGTGGCAGGGGGTTGGACTAGATGATCTTCTAGGTCCCTTCCAACCCCTAACATTCTGTGTTTCTGTGACCACTGGAGGGCTAGGAGGTGAGGACAAAGGAAAGTAAGAAGGAAATGGAAGCTCTCTACTGGTACTTAAATACATTTCTCTTTCCTGTCTTCCCCCTCCACAAATGGAAATGGAGGGGGGATACCATTTGGCTTTTGTGCTGAGAATCGTACTGCCTCTGAAGGACATGTGATTGATAAGGCAGGCTGCCAATGGTGTCGGCAGTAAATGGGGCTGCTGGCAGTCCATGTTTTCAGCAGCCACCTCTGATGATGTGCCAGGAAAGAAATGTAAGTGGCAAAGTAGCAGGAGATGTTCAAGGACTAAGAGGATAGGGAGATAAAGAACTGAGGATGCTCACGAGGAGGAACCAATGCGTGTGTGTCCTGCATGCTCATCAGAGATGGCAAATGGGACTGAATTCTCTGGTTTCTTAGAGTGAACTGTTTGTACCATAAATATGTAGCTTTAGATTGGGAACTGGGGAGTTTCCTATTCATGTGTATGAAACAGGTTAAGGTAATGCACTGGTATTGCTGGTTGCTTCAAGAGTGCTTACAGACCATCTAGGGTTCTTAAATGCTTTGTGTAGGAGAAGATTCCTTATAGCATGGAGTGTCTTTAGGTGTTTGTTCTCATGCCAATAATATGAAATAGGCTTCCAAATGGGAAGGTGAGTGGCATAGCTGATTAACTAAGTGCTCTGAGAGCCCTTTTGAGATGCAAGACATTCTTCCAGAATAGATTTTTGACTGCATCTGTAGTCTCATGTGAGGCAGGATAATTTACTTAAGGACTGTGTAATATCCAGAAATTCTGCTGCAGAGACCTAAATCTGAAAGCCAGGAGTTGTAAATAGATGCTAGGATATTGACAACAAGGGTTAGTGCACAGTACATTACAGCAGGGTTAGGCCAAGTGCTCTGCAAGCACACTTGAAGGATGGACTTGATCAAAAGGTAACACCCAATCATTCAAAAATTATGGTGGCTTTTTATTCCCATAAAAATAGGATGGGGACCAGATGGTGAGCAGTTAAAGCCAGCTGAACCAGTTCTTACTCCATTTTCAATGAAAATAAAATATTTTACTAAGAAGCTGTACTGTAATTCAGGGAGCATTGTGATTTTGTTCTCATCAGACTTCTGTCACAACATTTCTGAAACGTTCAGAGGAATGAGAAAAAGAATAAACAGCCCAGTATTATTTATAATATTTGAAGCATTTAAGTAGCAAATGGGCATTGGTGTTCAATTGACTCTCCTACATGCCATTGTAATTTTGTTATGGGACAAACTGGGATATAAAACAGACCTGTTAGAGGAGCTGGGAATTCTTGAACATGAATCAGTTGAATAAATGATTGTGTCTTAAATAAGTTGGAATGTTGTCTAATTTCAGCTGTTAAAGAACATGAGAAGAACAAAGAAAGAAAATGCAAAGACTTTGGAAGATCAAAGTCAAAGAAAAAGAAAAAAAAGAAAAAGAGAACTAAACCTGGTAAATCTCTTTTTTTCTTCCATAAACAGCTTTTTGCCTGTTAACCAGTTCCACACTCTTAAGAGCAAGCATTACAAATAAGACTGCTTTCTTCATTAATCTGCTAGTTCTGGTTTTATTAAGTGGTTAATACTAAATTGTGATTGGCAAGATATTTTTTTTTTCTGGTTAGTGGTGCATCATTAATGCTGAGTGACAGCTTAGGGTGGTCCTTGTAATGGCACAGAACAAACCTGTCTCCAAAATGTAAACGTTAGTCTTTACATCTGGCTTTTCATTAGTACAGTTAGAGGGTACAAGTCCCTTTGATTTGTTAACAAGATGTTCACAGTTACATGAGTTAGTTTTGGGGCTCCTTTATGAATGATGGAGTTTGGAATTGTTGATGGGTCCTCTTTTTGTGCTGCTAACCTTGTTATTCTATACATTTTCACTTAATAGGGGATTTCAGAGGCCATAATAATGAGCTCTATTAAACCTGGCACATCTAAAACTTTTTTCCCTAAAGGATATTTTCCTTTTTCTGGAGTGATGAAATAAAAGCTTGATTTCAAGTATATACTCACTCTGTGTCCTTCTCTTGTGTCTCCTAACTTCTTGTTACACCTGTATTAATAGGGTAGTGATAGGCACATGTCTTTTCTGTTAGTTCCATCTGCAGAGGCTTTACAGTCTGAGCTTCATGGGTTGGCCCAGGTATTACTGGTGATGGGATTCTTATGAAAGTAGCAAATGATTCTGGAAGATTTCTCTAGTGAAATGCTTACAAACCAAGTGTGGCATCTTCCCTGCCATTGATGGATGTCTGGGATCATTAATGCAGCACATTTCGATCTGGCATGCATAATTTGTTCAATCCGAGCTCATTACGGAGGAGTTTCTGAGACAAGAAAGGAAATACCTTCTAGTTTGCTCCTGTGAAGAAGTTGAGCAAGCTGTCATGAGAGAGTAGAAAGAAAGAACCACAGTCAGATGGAATTGTACTGAAATCATTTTAGTGAGTTTCTGATTATATGATTACTTCAAATATAGTGATAATATGCAAAGTATAATTTGAAAACTTACACAGTAGTTGCACAAATAGCACCCACAAACTGCTTGTTTATCTACCAGGGGTTTAAAGACATTGCTTGCCTTTTTTTATGTTGCCCATGTAGTTCTTTCACCCAGGAACTTCAAAGGTTTTATCCAGGTAACTGACTGGAGGGTTCTGCTTCTGACTTCAGGGGAACTGTTTGGGAATTTTCTTGTCCATCTATGCATCCCGCTCCATACACATACTAAGAAAAGATTATTTGTTTCCGTTTTGTGAGATGGGGGACTGTGTGTAACCCCTGTCAATAAATACTGGGGTGTGAGGGGGAGGTCTCCAGCTAACTGCTGGCATAGGAGGGCCTGTAATGCAAAAGCATTTCTAGGCATAATAGTTAAAAATTTAAGTCACCAGTCTTTTCAGCCTTTCCTGCATGCATCAGCAGTGAACTTATGTGACTAAGCTTCATAATGTTTTTCTGGTTCAAACAGTAGTTTTCTTGCCCCTTGAAAGCTTTCAGATCTTTCAGCAGCCTGGTGAAGGCCTACAGCCTCAGCATATTGTAGTGGCAGTGTCTCAGTGAACAGGAAGTGCTTCAGGCAAATTTTCTTGACCAAGGGTTTCTAATAATGACACTTCTTACAATTTTACAGAATACTCTGTCAGTGAAGAAAACACAGATATCTTGCAGGAGCTTTCTCCTGAAAAAGCAGTTGTTGCAAAATGCATTTCTTCAAATAAATCATCTGCCCACCCAAGCTCACTGCTACACTGCTCTGCTTCTGGACAGCACAGAGGAAAATCAAAAGCAAATGGTAAGATGACTCTGTGGTTTGCTGGTTCTGTCTTTCATTACCAGTAAATGTGTGAGCTGCACTGCACAAAAGCTGCTACTCAGAATATAAATTTGGCTATTCTTATACAGCACTGTGTGTATTTCCTTTCCCTTGCCTGAAGTTGAACCTAGTTTATTTGCCAGAGCTTGGTGTTGCTGCTTTTTGCTTCGACTTTAAATCCATGGAAGCTTTAAGATTGTTGTCCTTATTTCAGAACTCAAACTCATTCTGCATTTTTTTGCAGCACCTTAGTAACTCTATAATAATAAAGTTCAGACTTCAGTAATCATCTGTGTTTTTGGAAGATAGTGACCACAGAACGTACTTGCACTTTAGTAACTTGGCCATCAGTTGCTCAGACTTCTTTTGATCCACCCATATACACTGAAGGAGGTGAAGAATACTGGAAATGGTTTTATTTCACCCTTTTCACAATTGCTTTCCTGCTTTTTACATCTCCAGAACTTGTACTAACAGTAAAATCAGTGTAGAATGTAAGTGCAGGGTGCTCATTAATCTGTCCCTCTACTATACTGCAGAGCAGTGTCCTATCTCAGAGGTGGAATAAAACTCCTAAACATGAGAATGAACTAATGAATTGGGTTCTCAGCCCTTAGAACAAGACTGTAGAAATGGAAGAACCAGTTTGTGGTAGAACTGAGGTATTTTGGAGATACATCTGCTCTCAAGTGATGAAAATAGTTCTACCCAATATAGATGAGAGACCACAATCTACTTGAGTGAATACAGTTTTTACCTTCTGTTCTTTTCCAGCTCATTAGAGTATTTACTAAATAATTACAGTCCTTGTCTTCTCCCTCTGACCTTCCCATTCAGTGCCCAAGAAAGGTGTAGACGTTGCATTAATATTATTGAGGGTAGCATAGTGTGTTCAATAAAGATTTTCTTTGCAGTTTTATTCAATCCACAAAGACATGTTAATGCTTTAAGTAGCATGGGAGAGTTCTTAAACAATACCTGAATTGATAAATATGTCTCAACAAGAGACTAAATGAAAATACTTGTTTGTGAACCACAATTAGTTTCTGTGACAATCTGAACAATTCTTTAAGGGGGATTGACGTTCTGGCAGGGAGATTGGACTCGGTGATCTCCAGAGGTCCCTTCCAACTCCTAACATTCTGTGATAAGACAGCTGTCTTGCCTCTTTTGGGGAGCTCTATAATTAAAGTACCAAGTCACAGTTCTATACAATTTGCAGAAATCTGTATGAATCCTATGTGAATTTATAAATCTCTTTTTGTCCATTATACTTACTTGTCGAAAGAGTCTTTGTGCTTTTGGTTTGAGGTATTGTAAGTTAAAAGAACATCTGTCAGTAAAAACATAAAAAGGGAGTACTTTGAAGTATTTTAGAATCTAAAACCTCAGGATACTTTGTTTTTTGGGTGTTATAGATTCACAGAATGTTAGGGGTTGGAAGGGACCTAGAAGATCATCTAGTCCAACCCCCTGCCACAGCAGGATCACCTAGACT
>JAOEGS010022934.1:43227-62942 GCA_025447755.1 Corythornis vintsioides
ATTGGATGACATTGAGAAAAGTCTGGCTCCATCCTCTCTACACTTACCCTTAACATATTTATAGACATTAATGAGGTCCCCCCTCAGTTTCCTCTTTTCCAGGCTAAAGAGCCCCAGCTCTCTCAGCCTCTCCTCATAAAGGAGATGCTTTATTCCCCTAATCATCTTGGTAGCCCTGCGCTGGACTCTCTCCAGTACTACATAGTGCAGTAAGATAGTGACGTTCTTTAAATTAGACAGTGTGCTCATGCTTTTAGAACTGTCCAGCTGCATACTCGGGATGAAATCTTGAAGAGTTTCGTGACTTTTTTTTTTTTTTTTTTTGTAATTACTCAGGATTTTATCTAACTACTTTTTTTGTACAGAGGATGACACCCTGAGCGAGTCATCTGTGGATAGCTTGCTTTGGAGCGATGATGACTGCAGCCAGGATGTTGATGTGACCACAAACCCCGATGAAGAAGTTGAAGAAAGTGATTCCGAGATTGTTCGGTGTGTTTGTGAAGTAAAAGAAGAAAATGACTTCATGATTCAGGTATGGAGGATTCACATTTGTGATAGTACTGGAAGGTGTCAGTGGAAAAGCTATGGTAAAAAATATGCACAGGTACTTTCTGTACATGAAATAAACTGTTGTCCTCCAAAACTGATAGTTTTTAAGGTATCAGGGAAACTGCTTCCTGATACAGTTTGTTGGTTTTCACCTGAGGAAGTTGGAAGAAGAGACAACTATACAAGCTGCTAACATGTGGCTTGTCAGTTCTGGATTTGCATTTTTTCTAGAATTCAGAATACTGAATTCTAGCTGTTTTATTGTGAAAAGATAGAGCACAACACTGGCTTCAGAAATACTTTTCTTGCACACAAAGTTCACCCCTATCTGCAGCTTTTGAATTCACTTTTGTAGTCATGCTGTTGCTCATTTTTGAGGTTTGAATCCCACTATTGCACCATTTACTGGGATAGTTTGTGGCATGTTGCTGTGGACTGCAGTTCTTTTTTGGTGTTTGGAGCTAGAAGGAAGGATAGAAGCTGATCAGCACCTACCTCACAGCCACTGCTGATTTTTTTTGGTGGACTTGATTGCTTGGATGGAGGCAGAAAGCTTTTAAGTAAGGAGTACACTCTTTATATTGTTGTATGAAGAATTCCTGGCTTCTGCAGTAGAACACCAGTAATCTAATTAAAAAAAAATAATAATGGGGGTAGCTAATGCAGCTAAGTTTGAGTGGACTTGTTTTTTAGTGTGTGTGTGTGTGTGTGTGTGTGTGTGTGTGTGTGTGTGTGTGTGTGTGTGTGTTTTTTGGTTTTGTCCTCAACAGTCAAGTTTAACAAGTAACTTCACCAGTCTTCCATGCTGCTTTTTGGAGATTTGCTCTGGAAGGTGTGACACTTCTTCTCTTAGTGCTGATTTCATTTTGATGCACACCTTTTTATTAGCATTGGCTTCTGGCAGCAAGGGCAACAGATACCTTGTGTTAGTGAGGAAGGGTGCATTGGGGATAAAGGGAGCTACCTACCCTCTGAGGAGATGGGCTCAGTGAAAAACATGAAGAGTCTGGAGCATAATATTCTGGCAAAAGTAGGCTCAGCACTAGGCTCTTGATTGCAGAATGCAGACAACTGTCAGCGAGCTCAGGGCATAATGCACAGACAAGTTTTGTGGGCTGCTCCTGAGAATGATTTTCTAGGTTGAACTAGTTTGTAGGTTGAGTTTTTTGAGTGTATTGCGAAGTTTTGAACACTTGTGTTACAAAATAATTGTCTAGGATAGCAGGTTATTCTAGGAGAGAGGTGCAGGTCGACAGCACAGCAAGTACCTGCCTTCAATACGGGGATTGAAGCAATGGGAGCTGGAGAGGAAGGAGCTGGTCAGGGGATTTTGCAGAGGTAGGTTAGGTAGTGGTGTGGTTCAGAAACCAGATGCTGTGCTCCCCACACCTAGCTGTAAGTCAGTAGTTCTGCGGGAAATGGTTTGATCAGTCTGGTCTCACTGTTGATGTAGAAATGCCTGTGTTAGCTCTAAGCACAGAGTATTAATACAAAGCAAAGATCCTGTGTTACACAACTATGGAATTATGACAAGGGAAACCTATTTTCAGCTTTTCAGAGGTGTCATGCTGAGAATAACACTTCCCTTTGACTTTATATAGAGTGAGAATCCTCTGTATTTATCATAATTACATAAAAAGGAAAGATTTATTCCCTATTTCCTACTCTGACTTGAATTTGACACTGAAATTTGAAAGTACCTACCCTAAAGAACTTGTGTTCAGACTTTTCCTGTCTTCCTGAAGATGGGTAATTGTGTGCAGGGTATGGGTTTTAGAAGAATATTGTCATGTGTTGCACTTGTCTCTATTGCTGGGGCTGGATTTGGTGGCCTTGTAGGGGATGGCTGTGAAAGGCTTGGGCTATCTTTGCTGCTTTAAATGCAGTCTGTTGGTTTGGGTTATTTCCTTCACACTTGAACTTCAATTTAAATACTCTTGTACAACTCTGCATGTTTTTCCTCTTCAAAATCTCTTACTTGGCTTGCTTTGAATCTCCCTCCCACTGCTTGAGCAATGGGTAGCATCTCTATAGTGTGGCTTCTGTATAGAGCTGGCCTGTAGCCTGGCCAGCCAAGCTGACTCAGAACATGCAGGCAAAAGTAAGGACCTGATGGGGTGGATATTTAATTATCAGCTGAGTAAAGTAGAAAAGGCTGGGCTGCTTCATTGGTTTTAGGCAGATTGGACTGGAAAATCACTGAGTAGCTCTGCCATATGGCATGATTTACAGAATGCAAGTGTAACTAGATCCAGGAGCCCCCTTCTTATTTTTAGCTCTCAGTTTTTCTTAATCTGTTTGGTTTTTTGATTGTGGGGGTTTTTTTTGGTTGGTTTGTGTGGATATTTTTTTTTTTTTTTGGTTGGTGGTTGGTTGTTTTTTGTTTTGTTTGGATTGGTTAGGACACCTTTTTTGGGCCTTGACTAATTCTCTGTTTGAAAGTAGGATGGTATCTCAACGTTTTTTTGAAAGATCTTATTGCTTTAGGACTGGTGACCCATTTTGTAAGGCAAACCATTGTTAGACCCCTATTTCAGAAACCTGTTTCTCTCTACCCTTCTACAGTCTCCATTCCCAGTGCTTCTGCTTCCTTTACACATGGACCACTAATTTAATACAAGGCTATATTCAAAAACCAGCCCCTTTCTGTCTCTTCCAGCTTGAGGAAAGGCATCAGATCAGAAGAGTCTTAATGAAAGTGGTGTAAGCAGCTTGTATCAGAGATGGGGTGTTTCTCAAGTTGGCATCTTGTAGGTCAGTGAAAAGCAGCGTCTGAACATTAGGAAGAAGTTCTTCACCCTGAGGGCTGTGAGACTGGAATAGGTTGCCCAGAGAAGTGGTGGGAGCCCCATCCCTGGCAGTTCTTCAGACAAAGCTGGATGGGGCTCTGAGCAACCTGCTCTAGTGGGAGGTGTCCCTGTCCATGGCAGGGGCATTGGGATGAGATGATCTTTAAGGTCCCTTCCAACCCTGACAATTCTCTGATTCCAAGTTGCTGTTTGGTTTAGCTCATTTTGAAAACCTTTGCCAATACTGATGAGATCTGCATTAAGCTTTTAGCTTTTCTCTGAGAAAGATGTTATGATCTGTTGTCTTGGAAAATAATGATTCTGAACTGACACCACAGTCTGAAATCAAAACTGACTTAATATTCTTAAATAGGGTTTTGTCCCATGTGTCAGTGTTCAGACTAGTTAGAGTTTGGAGAGGGGAATGGCTGCACCAAAATGTGGATATAGTTTTTCCTGCTTGAAAACCATGACAGTGAGTAGATTAGTACAGTGATTGAACTTTAAATAGCATAACTAGACACACACACACACACACACACACACACACACACACACACACACACACACACACAAACAAAAAGGCAGGGCCAAATTATGTTCAGTCTTAGCCAATAGGATTGCTCACAGTTGGAAGGATGTCAGAAGGTTTTGAAGGTAATACAACTGCAGCTGCACTTCAGTTTTGTGGTAACAGAGATAACCTTTGAAATAGGTAAATCTTAGAGATCCAGGTATCACCAAAGCATAATCTTGACTAGTTCTACATGACACAGCCCCTGGATTTTATAACTGCCTGTGATTTACCATCTGAGGGGGAACTTTTAAAATCGGAATGCTTGATACATTTTGCTAAAGACATCTTGGCTGCCTTCTATCTTCTGTCCCAATGAGGAGTGTGTGCATCTTGTGAAAGATTTAGCATCTCTAAAGAGAACATTTTTGCACCTTTTGGCATCTCTGTTTCTACTTTGTAATTGTTGTCATTCTCCAGAAATCCACGTGAAAACTGTGTGGGAAGGGTTCACATTTTATTGTAGTCTGATTTGGAACTGGAAGGGGGGGGGGGTATTTAGTACACCTTTTTGTCTTAAAATATGTAGATGATGTGTCACTTACTGAGCTCCTGTAGGCTTAATTTCTGTTCATGTGCACTTCTTGACTTTAAACAGTGTGAAGAGTGTCTATGCTGGCAGCATGGAGTCTGTATGGGTTTACTGGAAGATAATGTACCTGAGAAATATACCTGCTATATTTGCCAAGATCCTCCAGGTACAGAAATTTCCAGGTTACATAGCATTCTTATATATGTTGTAACTTTATTAGTTTATATATATATATTTTACAAAGTTTAATTTTTTTCAATATTGTGGAATTGCAGCTGGGTAGGAATGGAAATGAACGTTTAAACTGTCATGCCCATGTCACATACTTGCCTGTAATAAAGGATTGTACTGTCTGGCTATGGAAGATAAATTTGGAAGCACTCAGGAAACTTAAGCAGTCTCCCCATGTGGTCACAACTTGTGGGACGTGACCACAGCTTTCCTCCACAATACCATTCTTTAAGTCAGCAGGAGGCTCGATGCTTCTCAACAGCCAAAGATCTTACACATCTGACTGCATGCCACAAGTTAATTTATATTTGCATTTATCTTGGGGTCATGCAGTCAGAGTGAATTAAGCAATATGGTCTCTACTTCTAATTATATATTTTTAAGTGTCTCAGTCCATCTTATTCAGCAGGGAAAAGATACACTGCTGTGGGTCTTCTCTGACTATGAATTGTAAAGCCTCACTGAATGTGGGAATGGGTGAGGTTGGGGCTTGAACTTATCAAATGATGATTCTTATCAAAATTATCAAAAATTATAAGAAAATGGGATGTCTACCTAATCACAAGACCTTTTTGATTTATTTACATATTTGAATTGTGATTTCTGCTTTTTTTAGCTGTTCAAAAACTGCCCAGCTCTTTTATAGTTTAACTTACTGTTTTGTATATTAATGTTGTTTGTACTCTTAGCAAACAAAGACACACTATGCTTATGTTCAGTTATCTAAGTAGCAAAATAGTTTAACATTTATTTAAAGGTGTTTTTTTCACAGTGTCTTGCATACAGGATTTTAACTCTCTATTTTCAAGCCAATGACATGGAGGGGCTTTAGCTGGATAAGCTCAGTGATTTTTCAGATGACCATGTGAATTCACAAATTCACAACTTTATTCTTGTGGATCAAGGTTCATTTTCTGTCACAGCTTCTCAAACACAAAAATAGCTGCATGGGGTTAGTACAGGTACATCAGGAGTTTTCTCCAGTGTGGTTCTGGCTATACCTGGAGATCTCTTGCTAGATACAGCATTTGTGCCTGAGAAGTGGAGCTGTTGCAGCCTTCATTCTTCTCTGTGCTGGTTTCTGTGAGAGTTTTCTGGAGGTCTTGCCTCAAAACATTGAGTGTTGTCCTGTGCAGCCAAGGGGCAGCATGTGCTTATAAGCACACTTGTTGCTTCTCCTCCTCTGACAAGACAGTGTGTTGGGACTGAATTGATGTTTGAAAGTGGCCTGGATGTCCACAGATGTTCATCCAGGGCTTGATAGAGAACCCATTTTGCTGCCTTTCAATACGTACCATCCAATAGCACATAAACCCGTTCCACTCGTTTCTTAGTGCAGCTTCCAAAGACCAGTTCAGCTCTCTTGTGCCAAAGTTCATAGCACAGGCAGCAGTGATGCCACCTAATCTGCATGTAGTGCAACCCCCTAGTTCTTGCTCTACTGTCTACTCACACTCCTTAGCTGCTGAAACTTCTCAGTATTAACCTGCTGGTATTGGAGAGGTCTCCTTGTGGGTGCTGTTCCCAGTCTGTGCTCCAACATTCTCTCTGATTTTGTAGGTTTGCTGACTGGGCTGTATATAGGCCACTGAATGATGTGGTGTTTCTCAGGGTGCTGAGCTGTCTTCTGAGAACATCTGTTGTAACAATGCATTTCAAAGGGCGTGTTGAGGCTTTTGTTGTGTTTTTTTGTTTGTGTTTTTGAAGTATAGCAAGCATCTCACGATCTGCTCTTTCCTGCTAATAACATTTTGTTTGGCTTCATAAGTTACTTTTACTGATGCATTTATCATGCTTAGCATGACTGTATTTCAGATGTTATTCCAGCTGACTGAGCATTGAGCTAGAATGAGCATTATTAATAGCTTTAGGCCAGTTCTCCATCAGAACTTCATCATTGGTTCCTTTCAAATTTACTTCTGTATGACTGTACTAATACATGTGTGATGCTTGAAACCAAGACCACTGGAAATGGGAAGTTCACTGCCTTTCATTGCATTTATCTGTCTGCAGAAAGCTATATTCAAGCTGTAGCTGTAGTTACAACCACAGTTTCTAGACAGTGTGATACTGTGCTAAAAACTACACTCTTCTCTGCATCAGCTGCAATTATCTGTTGTGGATGTCCTGATGGAGTTTGGGATCTGAAGTCTTTCACAGTTGGGCAGAGGTTTTTAACTGAGGTTATTCTCTTGCTTCCTACTTCACAAGTTCTTCATGTTTTCAGGGTTTTGTCTGCTATTATAGGATCTTTACTGGTACTGTTGATAAGAAAAAAGAAGCTGTTGCAAGATCTTAAATTACTACCAGTAATGTAAACATACAACAGTTAATGCTTCATTTTAACATGCTCATTACTGTTGCTTCAGGTCAGAGGTCCAGCTTAAAGTACTGGTATGAGAAGGAGTGGTTAAGTAATGGTCACATGCACGGCTTAGCATTTTTGGAAGAAAATTATTCTCACCAGAATGCCAAGAAGATAGTGGCCACTCACCAGCTTCTTGGCGATGTACAGAGAGTGATAGAAGTACTGCATGGACTGCAGCTGAAGATGAGCATATTACAGTAAGTAGTATTTAAGTATCAGTTGGCAAGTACTTAATGTGAATTAGATTTCAAGTAGTAGAAAACTAACCAGAAATTCAGCCTTCTTTTTGTGCTGCTTTGTGGATATAACAACATAGTTTGAATACCTAATGAGAGCTTGGAAAAGGACTTAACTGCTTCAACTATTTTAAGGGTGTGTGGAGGAGTGTAAGTTGCCTGTGTGCATAGAAGGGTTGGGAAATTATGAAGGAAGACAGGAGAAAGCTAATAACAGCTGCTTCTAAAGCACCTAAAGAGATTGAAATCACAGCAAGTGCATAGGCATTTAACCTATGGCAGTATTCTTAGAACACTTGCCTTCTCCATTCCAGTAATTCTGCATCAATTTATTTTCCAACAGAAACAAGAGTTGTTTGCTCAGCATAATGTGTTGCTCTGTTGTAGTGGGAGAGCACTTGCACCTTCAGCAGCCTGGAGCAATTCACCTCTGTCCAGAGATGATTATTGATGAATATGAAAAAAACCCTGTATTCTGCAGTCACTGTAGAAATTAAGCTGTCTGCACCTTTTCCTCTTTTTCCAAAGTAATCCTTAGGTTCTGATGACTGAAGACATTTTTTTCTAACTCAAGTCCAGCAGTTTAAAATGGATTGAATTATGTAATTTAAATTAGCTGATAAATTGCACAGCAGCAGCAATTTGGAAAGCAAAGCTTTGAGTGTTTCCAGTGTTCTTTAGACCATTTTCCTTAAAATGTAATCGGTGGTGATGCAGTAGGGAAACTGGCAGTACTTGAAATGCTTAAACAGTGGAATAATTATTAAAGCAAGAGAAGTTGCAATTTTAACTTGAGAGTTTTCTTTTCCATTGTATTTCAGTCAGATCAGTAAATATTAATCTCTTTCCTCTTTGGAGAGGCTGGAACATAAATATTTTAAGACCACTCTTTTAGTCTTTTCTTAGATTGTGCATTTGCAATTCTAAACTGAGATTTGTGTGGTAATAAGGTGTTGAGAGCTGGGCAAGGCTGTGATGCAAGTGTCATTGCTTTTCTGTCCCATCCTGAAGTTGACATGACCACCTGGCTCAACTAAAGATGAAATGTGGTCCTGTTAGGACCATCTTGCTCAAAGCAATAGCCCCTTTTCCCTATCACTGCATAAATCAGAAATGAGTTTGAAAATTGTAGAATTAGAAGAATGATTTTATCAGTGCAGATCCACCATCTAGGCAAGAGCAAAGGATTTCACAGCTGCCTGACGTTATTAGAAGAGTCTTGCTCAGCATCTCAAAGAGGTGGCAAAGGATCAGTGGTGGCATTGGCAGCTTGGGTGCAGTGGGAGGGAGGGGCAGCCTTCAGAGGCAGTAGTTAGAAGGTTTCTCCAGCACAAAGCATTCACGTTTTCATCCTTAAGTAGCCAAAGTCTCTTGCTCTTTGGTGAGCAAAGCAGTGCCTGTGAGCACAGAGTTATCAGTGGGGCTGGAGTAGAAAGCTCTGCTAAATGAACTTTTATCTTTCTAGGTGTGCCTTCAGCATTGCTCACCAGGGCTATCTTAGATAGCAGGCACTGGGGCAGAAGTGCTTGCAGAAGGTGGGCAGAGCAAATCCTTGGCACTTGCACCAGCTGTAGTTTGCTCTGAGAGACTGGAGAGACCTTTAGCTGCTGTAGAACAGCCTGGAAAGTAGCTACTTAAGAAATAAAATGGTCCTGTTTTGTTGAGTGTCTAACAGAGTAAGTCTGTCTGCCTTTTGTGTGCAAGGAAGCAGAGTGGGGTGTTGGGGCAGACCCCTCCTTGCTCTGCAGCCAGATGTAGGGACTTTAGGGTCAGGGTTTCTCTGCTGCTGTGTTCTTGCAGCCTGTGGCAGATGAGCTGCCAGCCCTTTTGAGATGAGTGCTGTGATTCTGCTTTGCTCTCCTTTTTACTGCTGTTTCAGTGCCTGGCAGGCCTGTCGAAGAACAGTGTCAGTGACAACACTCAGAATTATTTTCTTGTTACATCCACCTAAGAATCTGACACGTGTAGTAGATCCTGCTGCTGGAATAACTAATATGTCAGTCAATTCAGAAAGTAAGACATTTTTATAAGAAGCAGGTGGAGGGACTATGGTGTGTTAGTTCACCAGGCAGGAGTTTGCTTAGCATCTTGAGATTTAAAGAGTTCTGAGTAAATAAAGAAATTATACACGCAAATAGGTCCCCAGTTGTTGTTCTTAAAGGTTTATAAAGTATCTGTGGATTGAATTTTGAAGTTTTATTTTTGAGAACTACAGGCTTCAGTTTGATAGAGTGTGTTGGTGGGGGGGGGATATAATTTTATTACTGTTAAAAATTTTTAGTTTAGCTTCAGTGTACTTGACTCCCTTACTAAAACTATTCCAGCGAAAATAAGTTTATACTGTTAATAAATTGCAAAGTACTCCTTTAAGGGCAACACTGTTGAAAAGTTATATGTATCTATTTAAAACGTATTCCTCAGTGTTTTTCTTAGTGCCAGGGTTTGGCTTATATACCATCTATAGACACAAAAATGGTGAATGTAACAGAACATTGTAGAAAGATACACAACTGAGGGCAGTGCAATTGTATATTATTTCAGAATATTTGGGTACTTTTTACTAACAAAAATTACTAAAGCAGGTAGTAGCTCAAATATTCTTAATTTGTTTCTATAATAGGATAGTTTGCTCAAACACTTGGACATTTAAATTTGGGTGGTTTCCTTTTTTACGTTTGAACAGAAACAAAGAACATCCTGACCTAAAGCTTTGGTGCCACCCATGGAAGCACATTTCTGTGAACGACAAAATTCATACGAAACACATCATTCATGTTGAGGAAAACTGTTGCAAAGAGGAGACAGCAAGTTACAGAACTTGGAACGGCACAGTTGAGAAACCCTCAACCATTCCTTCCGTGGAGGAATCTTACATTACGAGCGAACACTGTTACCAGAAGCCAAGGGCCTACTACCCTGCCATAGAGCAGAGACTGGTGGTGGAGACAAGGGGCTCAGCCGTGGAAGATGGAGTGAATAGATTAAGGGAGAATGGGGATGATGGTCTGTCAGAGAGATTTGGCTGGAACCTGGACCGAGAAATCTGCAAGATGGAAAATGAATCCAAACACAATTACTCTAAGGTACTTGGAGTCAACCTTCACTGCATACAGGATGAGTTGGACTGGTGAAATATAAAACTTCTCAATTTCATAGAATCACAAAATGTTAGGGGTTGGAAGGAACCTCTGGAGATTGAGTTTAGCCCCCCTGCCAGAGCAGGGTCACCCAGGGCAGGCCACACAGGATCAGATCCAGGCAGGTTTGGAAAGTCTCCAGAGCAGGAGACTACACAACCTCTCCGGGCAGCCTGTTCCAGGCTCTGTCGCCCTCACAGGAAAGCAGTTCCTTCTCACACTGAGGTTGAACCTTCTATGGTCCAGCCTCTGTTGGACTCTCTTCAGTAGATCCCTGTCTCTCTTAAACTGGGGAGCCCAAAACTGAATTCCAGGTGTGCTCTCACCAGGGCAGAGTAGAGGGGGAGGAGAACCTCCCTACACCTGGACTCAGTTTTCTTACTGTGCCCCAGGATGACACTGGTATTGCATGCTTAGTTTATTTGTGTTCAGTGGTTTCCTATGCTGTTAAATTTTTTAAGTTGCCAATACAAATGAAAATTATAGATCCGATCAACTCCTCCATATAATAATAATAAAAAAATATTTAGGTTGAAGAGGACTACTGGAACTTAAGTAATCTGTATGTGGAATATGCATTATGGTTCACTGGCAGTTCATTGCTTCTTATTTTTTATTTTGACACACAAAATAAGCACTATCAATGGGATGGGAGAGGACAGGACAAGCATGGATGGTACTTCCAACTACACTGGCATTCCAGCTTGTAGTTATTTCCATCTTGTTTCCCTGTTTCATTTAATATTTAGATTAAATAAATTCTGGGTTCTTCAGGCAGCATTTCATGGTGGGGAAAAAAAAAGTAGTTGCCTGAATTTATTTTATAGGATGATCACTTTTGAGTGGTCCTGTATCTTCCTCCTGGAGCACTCTAGTTTTATCTTTTTGAATATTGGTTCTCACTCTCAGCTCTGTGGGTCTGTCAGAGACTTTTTGTTCTACACCACAGTGAAAAAATTCTGCCTTGATTAGTTAGTGCCAAGTCATCTGAAATAAGGTCTAAAAAATGTTAGCCTCTGGGAGATGGTGCCCTCCATATTTTTTTTTTCAGATGAAAATGTTGATTGGCTTTTATTTCATTCATATATAAGCTGTCGTTTTTATATTGGTTTTAACTTCTCTGTCAGCTCAATTGAGAATGCTTTGTTTCCCAGAAACGCATATCTTCAGACTTTCAGGAGCATTTTTCTAAATCCTGCCATATTTCATCAGAAAGATGAAAAAAACACTGAATGCTGAGAAAGTGAATCGATCCTGCTCATGGTGCAGTTGTGTTTTAGAAGTGGTAGTAAATGTGGTGGGGATTTTTTTGAATGTTTTGGTGAAAGTTTTAGTAGAATTGAGATTATATTCCTTCAGGAAAAAAAATCCCTTCTCACTGCACAATCATTTGCTCTTTAGTTGATGACTGTGGCATTAGAAATGGCTTCAGCATTCCCTAGGATGCACAGACTAAGTGCAGGATCTTCTGTCTGGAAGTTGGCAGGGAGCTGGCTGTTTGTGTGTGTGTGTGTGTGTGTGTGTGTGTGTGTGTGTGTGTGTGTGTGTGTGTGTGTGTGTGTGTGTTCTCCTTTGAAAATCAGATGTTCGTGAAGTGCCAAGAATATGGGTGTTTTGCCAAGGTCTAAAGATGTCTGGTTTTAGATCCTCTTGCCTGAACTACCTTAATATTTGTGTGGGATCTCTTGCCTGTCTCCACTAGCCCAAGATGAGTTGAGTGGTTGGATGGGTAACTGCAGGGACTGGCTCATCCATTCTGTCCCACTGTAACCAACATTGATGTGTTTCTGCTAGGTAAGGGAGTCTGTCTCTAAGAAAGTCTCTCCAGAGGAAGCTCTTGAAATGAAATTGCTGGAAAAGGACAAAGAAGGTGTTGTGAACTCACAGCTGCAGTGGCAGCTTAATCTTTTAGCTCATGTGGAATCTCTGCAAGATGAAGTCATACACAGAATGGATTTCATTGAGAAGGAGCTAGACGGTAGGTAATATTTTTCTATTTCAAAAATGAACTGTATTTAACTGAACTACCAGTTCAAAACCAGTTTTTTGTTGGTTTTGTTTTTTTTTTTTTTTTTCCCTGGCCAAAATAGGAATTCTCTCTAGTTCAGTAAGGTCCTGAAAACTTGAACTACTAAGGAGTATTTCAGGCAATGAAGATCAGTCAGACCTATAGCCATAATGCCTGCTTCATAAATGAAGCACCTTTTGTTCACAAAAGTCAGGCTTTCTGCATCTCCTGCTGATCTGGAGGCCTGCCCAGGGCCTCTGTGCCTTCCTTTCTTCAGGAATGTTCTTTCAAGGCTGGAGGTGTCAGCAGTTGTGTGATGCACACCAGCTCTTAAGAGAGTTGTAGAGCATTGGAACAGACTCTCTGGAGAGGTCATGGAGTCTCCTTCTCTGGAGACTTTCCAGACCTGTCTGGATGTATTTCTGCCTGCTCTGCTCTAGTTCTGTCCTGCTCTGGCCAAGAGGTTGGACTTGATCTTCAGAGGTCCCTTTCAACCCCCACCATCCTGTGATTCTCTGCTGAGAACTGGAGTAGTGACTGTTCTGTTTCTCTTTGCAGTTTTGGAGAGCTGGCTGGATTACACAGGAGAGCTGGAACCACCAGAACCACTGGCTCGACTCCCACAGCTCAAACATTGTATAAAGCAGCTTATAACAGACCTGGGTAAAGTGCAACAGATTGCACTCTGCTGCTCAACGTGAGACTAGAAGATGTTGGAGACTGTTACTGAGGGCAAAGCTGGAGCATTGGATGTGAACAGCTCTGTATATTTAAATGAAATTAGCATGCTGGTTGCATGTGATTCAGATTGACTTCAGGGATTTGTGAAGAGGTGCTGTTCAGAGAACAGCAAAAAGGTTATTTTATCTCATCCTAATTTTGGGTTTATTAGGCATTTATAACAATATGGAAGAGGTCATACTGTTGTCTTCAGAGGTGGGATGGTGATTGTTTAAATTATACTCAAATTTTTTCCCTCCTTACAAGTTGCTCATTGAAACGGTAGACTTGTTCATCATTAAATTGACTAAAAGTTGTGCCACTGAAGAACAGAGTTCTAAGAGCCAAAAATGTTTGTTGACAGAGGGTGTAAATAACTTTGCATAGTTTAAGTGACTCGTCATGTTTTATTCCTTCTGGTTTATGCATAATAGCACACAATATTTAATAATTAGGAAATGTTATAACAGTTTTCAGACTTAGTAAGTATGAATGTCCAGCTCTTAACTATGAAGTGTTACCTGGAGGTGTGCAAGTAACAGTGGCCTGAACCCCACTTCTAGTACGTTAAATAATGTAGCAGAAGCTCACGGGTGGATTGCACTTATTTTCAGAAGAAAAAGAAAGCAGATTGTTTTCCATATTTATGCTGTCAGTGTCACCTGGCTCAGTACGGGGGAAGCCCTCGGACAGTGTGTGTGTCTGTGCTGAGCTCCCCACAGCCAGGCCGTGCCCTGCAGCAGTGCTGCTGGACACCCTGCCTGCTGCGGGACGCTCCGAGCTCCCACCTGCTCTGGAGTGGACCTTGGGTGGGTTTCTGCCCCTTTGGTCATTATTGCCATTCCAGTTCTGTTTTGAAACGTAGGCTTTTCTTTGTTTCAGTACCCTGAACGTGTTCGTTGTACAGACTTAACTCTCTGAATGTGAGGTTTTTGGGAATCAGTTTATTTTCTCTTCGTGTAAATAAAGCCTCGAGATCTATGCATGAGGCGCTGTCCTCAGGCAGCGGGTAGGTTGGTATCTTAAGCAATGTGTTCACGAGTCCATTTTTATATCTGAAGCTTTCGTTTTTCTGGTTCTGTGAGAGCAAGGTGAGAATGCTGATGATGTCCAAGTCACATGGTACAGGATCTTTGGGATTGTTGGTGTGTGGTAAGTATTCTGGGATGCTAAAAAGTCTTTCGGCTGCAGATGGTAGCTCCAGAAATAATGGCTGTGACTTCAGTTTTCCTTCTCAAAGGCTGCATAGTTCACTGGGGAAAAGGGTAAGCTGTGCAGTGAGAGGCTGTCCTTAAAAAGCTGGGTTAGTCACCCTGAATTTGTGTGTGATGGTGTCATCAAAGGATGGAGCTTAAGCACAGTTGTAACTTTAAGGCCCCTAACTGTACAAATTACTAATTTGAGGTATGAATCTGTTATGTCTCTATACTGCAAAGAATAGTGTAAACTTGAAGTAGCCAATTACTGTAGGAGTTAACGGTATCTACACAGTGAATATTTTATTTCCTTCAAAAAAGCAAAATAATTAGGCTTCTCTAAGTAGTAACTAAGGCTTTCGTGCCAAGACTCATTTCAGGGAATAATTCACACAGTTTTGTAGTACTAGCTGGTGTAGTGAATGTGTGTACAGCAGAAAGCTACTGTTCTGTAACACAATGGGAGTAAAGCTTACATGGTATTTTAGAATCCCTTTGCACTCTGAAGATGAGACCAATGTTTACACCTTGTCTCATTCCTGTTAATCACACCTGGATTTCTGTACACTCTGCAGCTCTAGAACAGGCAGCAGTAACCAGGCAACCAGAACAACATCAGGAGGAGCACCCCAGCCAACTGAAGGTTTGGGGGTTTTTTTTTTGTTTGCAGGCGAGAGCCATCAGAAGGGCATTCCCTGGTTGACCTCTGTAAAGCAAACACTCTGACTAGGTTTCTCTCCAGAACAACATGGTTGCATGGTTAGCAAGTCAGTGGTGTTATGGTTTGAGGGCATGGAAGCAGTTAAATCCCTGAGCAGACTTTGGTTTGGTTTTTTTTTCACTCCAGAGTGGAACTTTGGCTAGTTTGGTTTTGCTCAGGGCAGTACTCACAAGTTGGAAGGGAAGGGGATTCTGATGGTTGAATCCAAGGCTGAATACTGGAGACTTTGTTTTCCTTTAGTAGAGCTAGGGAAGCCCCTGCTGAGAAAGACTGAAAATATTTATTTAAAATAGAGTAGCATTTCTAATGTTCAGGAAAGATTCTTTCTTGTGCTCTGTCTGGATTCATTTTTGTCCCTGTTTTTTCCAAGTTTCCACATTGTTATTTCTTAGTCTGGACCAGCTGTTGGGTCTAGCAGGTCACTTTTTAATAAAAATTTCTTTAAATCACTTGTAAGTGAATGGAACGTGGAGCCTTGATGAAATGAGCAAACATTGCACTGTGGATACATACATATGTTTGTCTTTGTTTATGCACTATTAGACTGAGGGCGCTGTAAATAGGATTTTGCTTTGGAGCAATATTTGCAAAAACTTGAAAACTTCTGTATCTTGGTGTTTGAAATAAATAAATAGGTTTTTGTTGGTAAAGTCTTTGTTTCAATTAATGATAACTCAAGAAAATGTTTTTGGACTCTTCTTCACAGAGCATTGAAATGCAGGCACTGTAGTTTGGCAGGAATATGGATGTTAACCCTTCCAGGAGTAGGGAAAGGGTTGTTTTCCATTTGTCTTATACAGATATTCTTAACAGGTGAGCTGTCATGTATTGGGTTCTGTTGGATATTGTGTTAGTGAGGAGCTTGTACATTTTATTTGAAATCCTAACGTGTCATCTGTTAGGATATAGATGACATACTAGGATATCATGACATTATTAGGACCTAGTACATGTCATCTGATTCTGATTTCACAGAATCACAGGATGGTAGGGGTTGGAAGGGACCTCTGAAGATTGAGTCCAACCCTCTTGCCAGAGCAGGACAGAAGTAGAGCAGATCCTGCAGAAATACATCCAGACAGGTCTGGAAAGCCTCCACAGCCTCTCTGGGGTGTCAGTTCAGGCTCTGTAATCCTTACAGTAAAGTTATTCCGTATGCTGAGGTGGATCTTCCTGTGCTCCAGCTTGAATCCATTGCTCCTTGTCCTATCACAAGGCAGAAGTGAAAAGATGTTGTCCCTGCCTTACTGACACCCAGCCCTCATGTATTTATAGACATTAATTAGATCCCTACTCAGTCCAGCCCCTTCATCATCTTTGTGGCCTTCATTAGACTCTCTCCAGTATTTCCTGTCCCTCTGAAACTGGGGAGCCCAGAACTGGAGGCAGTACTCCAGGTGAGGTCTCACTAGGGCCGGGGGGGAGGGGGAGGAAGTTTGATGCTGCTCTGGCAAAAATCTTTGCAGGGCTGTCACTGAGCACGGGGCAGCACAGGTGGGAGAGCAGCAGCCTCAGTGCCCACGGGTCCTACCATGGGACAAGTGGGGCTGGCAGCAGCTGCTCAAAGTGGAGCAGCAGGGCCTGGCAGCCTGTGCCGGCCAAGCGCCCTGGGGGCTGAGCATGCAGTGGGCAGCTGCTGCAGGGTAGGGATGGAGAAAGCAGTGGTGAGGTTGCAAGAGAAAATGCATCAGCTGTGCCAGGGGAAAGGAGAGCGGAGCATGGCAGAAGCAGGAACCTGCACATAAGGAGCTCCTGCTGCACTGGCCTTTGGGCCACCAGGAAGGGAAGGGTGTCAAAAAGCAATGGCTGCTGCAGAAGAAGCTTCAGGCCCTTTCCCAAGGCCGTTCTTTGCTGGTAAGGTGCTGTGGAAAGCAAAGGCTCAGGCTGGGGCTCTTCAGAGGATTTTCTTAAGGTCCCCTGTAGCCCAGAACTGTAGCTTAAATTGGTGTCAGTGTGTGTTTCTCATTATCTAGTCCTGGCATGGACCTTGTTTTTCCTCACAGCACCGAGAAAACTGTTGGGATATTAAAAGATTTTAAACCTCCAGGGCTCATTAATTTGCCCTGAGTTGGAGCAGGCCTGGTGGCAGGGCCAAGGCCATGCAATGGCCATGGCAGGAGCAAAACTCCCCAGACTGTGGTGAATGGAAACCTCCACTCCAGCTGCAGTTGACTCACAAGCATTCAGCTATTAATGAGATGTCCTTTAATTAAAGTTATAAATGGTTATTATTGCATGACCAGCAGAACCCTGAAACCCAGTAAAATCCATCTGTTTAAAAGTTTTAAAATCAGCTACTCCTTTTCCTCAAGCAGCTGGCTTCCTCCCAGCTGGTGCTCTGCTGCTCCCACCTGAGGGTCCTCAGGTCATGGACCCTGTCCTGCATGGTCACCCCAGAAAGTTTGTGCATAAGCTTGATGCATCTGTCAGGGTTGGGCTGCTCCCCAGCCTGTGCTAGGCTTCAGCTTACTGAGCCATTTGCATCCCATTTTCCTGCTGCAGCTTCTGCTCTCCTCGCCACAGACACTGGGTGATGCATTGCTCAAACATCCCATTCCAAAGCGCCCAGCTTTAGGCAGTCCCTTCTCCAGCACTGGTGCCTTTGTGTCCCCACCTTGGTCTCAGATGTCCCATGTCCAGGCCAAGGATTCCCCAGGTGCCCAGCTCCCAGGGCACCAACGAGTGCTGATGTTTTAACGAGGCAGCCACTGTAAGGAGAGCTGAGCATCTGTGGTGGGGCTGTGGCCAAGGGCCAGGCGGCCATTAGCTGTTCTCTGCTGGGCCCTGCTCCAAGGTGGCTGTGTCTGTCAGCAGGAGGTAGGAGCTGATGGCTTCCCGCAGGCCCAGGCTGATGGGTGAATCCTGTTCCAGCGAGGACGTGGCCCCAGAGATGAGGTGAGAGCTGTGCCAGAGGGGTGGGGCAGTCAGCAGGCAGCACCCAGACCCCCAGGTGTCTTGCAGGGTGTTGGTGGGAGTCCTGGCTGCCCCTACCTGTCGATTTTGTCCCAGTTGAGCGCTGGCTTCTTTACCACAGCAGGCACGGCCTGGACTGGGGCCACCCTTGGCCCTTCCATGGCACAGGGCTCCCTCAGCGGGCAGCACAGCCCCTCTCCAAACTCTAGCCAGGGACCCAGCAGTGTCAGCAGCTTGTGCCGCCGCCTTGCCCTGCACCCTAACCCTGGGGGAACCTGGGCAGGTGCTCTCCCTCCAGTGCCCAGAGCACCCCATGCACACAGTCGGGGGAGGCTGTCAGGGTCTTACCAGAGTAGTGGTCCACAAGGTCATGCAGGCTGGGGAAGGTGAGCCCAGGGGAGATGTAGAGCCAGCCGTTCTCCAGGCGCTGGATGCGGTAGTGAGTCACAGAGGCCCAGGAGCAGCGCTCAGTGCGACGCACAGACAGTGAGTAGCAGCCTGAAGGGCAGGGGTGAGGGGCAGGTGGCTGAACTGCTGCGGGCACCCACCCTTCTCAACCCGAGCTGTTGAGGGGTACCCACCCTGGTCAGCCCAAGGTGCTGTGGAGCATGGGGTGAGGGTGAGGATTTTATCACTGCACAGGGGTGGCTGGCAGCACAGGGCTGCACGGCTGCGAGCATCCGTGTGCCAGCCTTGTGCCATAAGCACCTCCAACCTCGGGGCTTTGGGAGTGCCAGGATGGGGGAATGACATCAGGAAGCCTGCCGTGTCTCACACCCACATCGGGTGCCATGGTCTGGGCTGAGTCCCCACTTCCAGGGGTGGGTGCAGGACTGGGCCCCTCAGCCATGTGCCAGAGCCTCAGCTGTACGCATTGGGGCACCCAGCAGGTTCTCCTCAAAGGGTTCCCTTTGCAGCTGTTTGAGATGGGGCCCTATTTCATTTGAAGACTGAACGTTTTCGCTTTGCTGCTTAACCAAAAGCTGCAGGAAGCCTGCTGGTGGGTTTGGTTTTTTTTTCTTTCGGAGCCCCGTGGCAGAGGGTCAGCGCAGGGGGGGGGAACAGCGGCGCCAGGAAACTGCCACGTGGGGCAGCCGCTCCCTCCAGGTGTGAGCCAGGGAGGACCAGCTCTCCTGGAGACTGCACATGCCCTCAGCACCCTGGGGGGACTGGCTGGGGAGGGAGTACAGGAGATGGGTCCCGAGAGCTCTCACCTCGCCTGCTCTGGCTTTCCCGTATCAGGAAGGACCCGCTGCGGTTGCCTGGCCGGAGCAGCAGCTCTTCTGCCTTCTGCCGGCTGACACCCTCATACAGCCACCTGCAGAGGCAGGGGGTACTAGCAGAGCCCCTTCCATTTGTTCATTGACCCACAGGGCCTGTGTCTGCCCCGGGTCAGAGAGTCCGGCTCGGGGGGCAGCACCCATCCTTGGGCCATCCCCGCGGTCTCACCCCCTCCCTGAGCCCCAGCGCGGCTCTGTGTCCCAGGGAGAGGAATGGGACAGGACCTCCCGGTGCAGGGGGTGGGGTTTGGCCCCAGGGCTGGCCAGGCTCTCTGCAGCAGGGCCACATACCCTGAGGGCCACTCTGGGACAGACCCTTCACAGCATTTACCTGTGCCTGACCTTGGCCACGCAGTTGCTGGGGACATGGCACTGCTTGTCAGACACCTCAGATGCCACCAGCCACCACTCCCCGTCCCTGCAAGGAACAGAGGCAAACCAGCTCGAGGGGTAAAGAA
>JAOEGS010022935.1:0-26721 GCA_025447755.1 Corythornis vintsioides
GGAGGTTGTGGAGTCTCCTGCTCTGGAGACATTCCAGCCCCACCTGGATCTGTTCCTGGGTGACTTGGTCTAGGTGAAGGACAATTATAGGAAGGACAATTATCATGTTAGCTAGAGAAGAGACAATACAGCGTTTGGGTGGCTTTAGTTCTGCCTCCCCAGCTCTAGTTGACACACTTGTCTCCCTGTACCTCTTGTAAACAGTTTGTTCCTGTGCACATCTGAGTTCTCTCTGCCTTGAACTGGTCTCTTCTGAAACATCTCTTTCTGTACCATATGCACTGACCTCTGGAAAAAACAGGCTTCAGAATTGCTGGCTGCCTAGGGGCTGAATATTTTTCTCCTCTCTGCTTTGAATATCTAAATCCCTGAGAGATGGCAGCTCAGCCTGGAGAGGGAGAGACTGAAACAAACATCTTTTGTGTAACGATAAAAGTAAAAATGAGAAAGAGTCTGAGAGCTGCTTGACAGCTGCAATTGCTCACAAAATAGATTTTTTTCCTATTTATTTTTCTTTGTCTAATATATTCCTCGCACAGGCTATTGCTATTCAATAGTAAGAAGGCCAGACTGACTCATTAAATAGAGTCACTACTCATTTTGAATTCTCTGGGCTATGAGAACCCACTTCTTGCCCAAGCAAGACATGCATGGCTGGTTTTCTCTGCTCTGTGCAGCAGAAAGCAAACCCAATGACAGGCAAACCCCCAAGCCAGTACACTCCACCATCTCATTATGTCTGTGCCCCTGCCAATTTTGGGTGTATTGGCTAATCAAGCAGACAGCTGACAATTGGTAGTTGATTAGCAAGCTGAAAGCTCTCAGGTTGTTACTGTATTATCACCCCCCATCTATGTTATGGTGCTTCCATGTAGACAATGCATACAGCAGTTGGTGTTTAAGTGTCTGGGTAATGATTTTTGCAAGTCTGCCTGGGATGTCCTGCAGACATGTGGTGACTTTGCCCTAAAGCACCAACAGCAGTGTCATAGGGGCTCAGCTGCTTGATCAAGACCTCAAATATCCAGTGTATCTCTTAATATCTGACATAAGTATGTGTCCACATAAAGAGAATACCTAGTGAACTTCCTTCTGCCACAGAGAGGATCTGCCAATGAGCAGAAAGCAGGGATCAGTACCACTCTCCCTCCCTCCCCCAGGAGCCAGCAGCATCTCCAATGCAGAGCCACAGGAATGCAAAGGGTTTGTGGATTTGGCTGCTCTCCCCAACTTGGGTACAATTCTGCTGAGGCAAGGTCAGGAGATGGCACCCAGATTAAATCAGGCTGGTTGATAAAAATCAGCTCTGCTGGCCTTGAGATAAATTAATCCATTGTGGAGACAGTTTCTTTGTTAAAGAGATAACCTCTCTGATCTGTTTCGGGAAAAGCTGGAAGTTAAAATGAAAAAAAAGCAAATGAAGTTAAAACTAAACTGATCCACAGCATATAGCTTTGTATTTCCAGAAGTATTCAGGGAGGAATTAGCATTATTTTCTGTCTTTTCTCCTCATCCCTTTGAAAACTGTTTTACTATTTCTTGCATTCCTAAGGAGGAAGCACAAATGGATGTATATTCTTTCTGAAGGGATACAATCATAGATATTTAATACACAAAGCATAGTTAGAGTTACCAAAAGCCACTCTGCCACACACACTTTCTACTTTTTTATTTCAACTATAGGCACATGGTTTATATCAGGTGGCCCAAAGGTCAATGCTGGCATCCTTTTTAGTGACTATGCTTGAGGTGAAAACATAGGGGCTGGGTGGTCTTGACCAATGCAGATCAAATTAAGAGGTTTGCTCTAGTTTCTTCCTTGAGCCACTGAGGGTCTGCTGTGTCCCTGTCAAAGACAGTGTTGCAGACCTGGGTTCTAGAGTGTTTTATTTTTCCAGCTCAAGTACTCCTGACTTTCACCCCTTATCCAGCTTCTGCCTTGATGAGCTGGTAGGAAGCAATGTGAATGCTGGTGAAAACAAGATTACTCTGGTCTTCACGATGGCAGATCACTGATCATTACTTGCCCTTTTGTATTTCAATAGGTATGACTGCCTGCTGTGCTCCCCATCTCTATAGCCCCACCTCCCTTCAGAGCAAATAGCTTTGTGCATAAGCCTGACCCATGGAAGAGCCTAGTGCAGTTCCCAATGTGCTCATATCTTCTTGTAAGAGCAAGATGAAATCTGTCTGAAGAGAAAGGATCATCATCTGTGAATTTCCTTCTCTGCTTCCCACACCTTGTCTAGGCACATCATAGCCTGAATCTATCACATTGTGAAGGTTAATGGAGGTTATGGGATTTTTCCTAAAATTAAAAAATAGTAGGAAGAATTGCAAGTTTAAAATCTTGTCTATATATCCTCTGCTGCTGAAAGTTCATAGGAAGAAGACATTTGAATTTTTCAGAAGTATTACTCTTTTCTTTAGCTTTCCATAAATTATGAGATTTCTGCTCCCTGACATATCTTGCATATAGTGGATTTCAACTACCTTACATAAGTTTTTCTAAATCTGATTATTACAGAACAAAGACCATCAGAAAAAGCAGCTAAGGGTCAACTTTTAACCCACAATCCACCTCAGACACTGGGAAGATTCTTTACCCTGGTTACAGTCAGTCATAGCTCTTTCATTTAGCAAAAAATACCAATTAGTAAAAGTATTCATTTTGATTCCTCGAATTTAAAATGTGGAAAGTGCCATGTTTCTTATAGTGCAGATAATATTTAAGTATAAAAATTGCACTGTGATCCTTGAATCATTTATCTCGAATAATTTTCTCTTGGTTGCTATTTCTTCTAAAAGGTTTGCAATGCTTGGAAATAAAAAGGAAACAGAAAGAGCTAATTTTATGCCAAGAAAGCTTCATAATCACTTGTTACAGCCAATAAAATAATTGATTCAACTTGGCAAGAGTTTCATGCTCTAAATTTGCACCCAAAGTGTGTGATTAAGTGCTGTGCTTTCCCCTAGACACATCGACTTCCAGCTATAGCCAGCAAAATGGGGCATGGTATCCAGTTAGTACCTATTTCCCTCACTGCTTGAGAGGGGTATATATTACAGGGCTGATGACAGCACTGCACAGAGCAATGGGAGTCAAGGGCACTGGAGAGGTGATCCTGCCTGTGCCACTAAATGGGAGCTGCTCAGCCCTGGGCTGGGTTTTGCAGAGTGCATAAAGGCTTTTAGAGCATGCTCTGGGAAGTCTGCACAACACAGGTGCTGGTGTTGGCTGCTGCTTTCTCCTGCAGAAGGAGAGAAGAGGCCAAGGAGGCTGCAAAGATGCTCAGCCCCTGTCTCCTCCATGACAGGCAGACCTCTCCTTCTGAGAACATGCTGCAGTTGGGGCTGGGAGTATGAACAACCCTTGGCCAACTGCACTTAGCCCAGGAACAAAAAGGAAGTTGGAGGTTTCCACAAACAGTCTCTTGTAAAATGCATCTGGGAGCAGGCTCCTTCCTTGTAACCCCAACCAAACACACAAGATCAGGACAAGGGCTCCACACCCTAAGCACTCTATCTGGAGATGGATGGGACCAGTCAAGGGTTCTGGAGCTGCCTCATTGCCTTGCTGCAGGCCAGACAGAGCTCTAGCAGTGCTGCAAATCTACATGCCAATGGCTTCTGCTCTGCTGTGACTGACTGCAAAAACAAACTAAAAAGGTGCATCTCACATGTAAGACCTTGATTTAGCATTGAACAGCTCTGCAGAGCACTAAGGTTAATTTAAGTTTGTTTTTGTGGTGTTTTCAAAACAGCTCTGTGCATAGATAACTTCAAGGGACTGAGCAGAGTCAATGTGATGATACACAAACACTCAAACAAGGTTGGTTACACTGGTGGAAATAGTTTCTTAATCTCCCATTAACAAAATTAAATACAGGGCTATATTTCTTTCTGGTCAAGGAGAAAACAATAAGTAGCTACCCTGGCTGTTAGACTCCTTTGACTTTATTTGTGCTGTTTCAGTGACCAATGATATTCCTTTCCCTTTAGATGCACTGGTGCTGGTGCTGCAAAATTACCTTAATTAGCTCTGGTAAATTATTTATTCTCAGTAATGAAGCTAGAGATATGGAAAGATAAAAGATGAGAAAAGCAGGAAGAAACACAGTCCCACTGTGTGTTTCAGTTAAGGAGAGAAGAGGCTCACAGCCTCTCTGATGAGGGCACTGGACTTAGAGCTGCTTGCCCCAGCCAGCTGCTGGGCCATGAGCAATTAATTCTGTTGGTAAAGCAGTTTGGGAACCTACCTCGTTTTTTCTTCTGCCTCCTAATAAAAATTGGTAAAGATCTAGTGTGGTTTTCCTCATCAATTTGACAAAAAAAAAAAAATAAAAAATAAAAAGCAACATGATAGACCCAGCTTAAGGACTTGTATTTTTGGTGTTGTAGAATGGCTAGTATAGGCAAGTACTAATTCTACCTCTAGCAGCTTAGACTGTCTATTCCTGGAAATCCTCCCTCCTTCCTTCACCCTCCCTAGAAGTCAAGATTTAAACTGCACACTCAGCTCAGAGGAAAGTTATGCCACAACTGCCCTGTGGTCAGTTAATCTTCTGCCTTCTTCCCTAGCTGCTGCTAGAAAAGGGGGGACATAAATATTCCTTTTCAACCCAACAAGCAGAACAATAAGTGTCATGGTTTGGGAGCAGGGTGTGGGTTTCCTCATAGCAACATAAAATATTGTCTTCCCATTACAGCTTCAGCAATTCAATCTGTGCTTGAAGGTAATGAAAGAGCTTCATTCATTTAATTAGATATTGATTGATTGCTATAATATACTATGTCAACAATTACTGCAAGGGAGTAAGGGCTGGCTGAAATAAATCAGATTCCAGTAGACTCAGTTAGAAGAAGTAAAAATTATGTCAATACACTAGATGTTTAATTCCAGTGTTGTGCTAGAATTGTCCATCATTAATTTTCAAAACTGTTAAATGTTTTGTTTATCAAATCCACTACAATGCATTTGCAAGAGGCAGCAACACTTCAGTTTTGCTCTCATACTGTAATCTTTCATACTTAAAAAGTCCTTAAGATGACCTTGTGTTCCATGCTTATTACAGAGCACAAAGGTTGAAACACAAACTTTTCTCTTAGGAGTAGCATTTCACAGTGTGTTTTAGTTGTATTCAAATATTCTGAGATGTTATTGGCTCTGCCATGGCTTTTGGTACCTTTGGCTTTGTGCAGTGGCTGGATGTTTCTGGGGTGGGACTGGTGCTCTGTGAGAAGCAGCAAACCCTGGGTTAGTGCAAGACAGAGATGTCCTTACAAAGTTACACACTGTGTAAACTACCCAGGGCTAACAGGAGGGTCAGAGAAAAGAGGTCTCACTGCAGCAGTAATACTACAGGATGGCTGGAATTTTGATTGCTTTTTTTTTCTTTTTATGGTTTTAAGAAATAATTTATTTTTGTATTATTTTAGGAGGTTTAGAATTATTTTTTTTTTCTCCCCAGACATCTCCCTGTGAACAAAACAGTGTCTGGCTGTGCAATCTTGTTTTCATTAATGCAAGAGAGAATCAGGTTTGTGCTATGTCCTGAGCAATCTAATTCCCAGTGATTATGCAAATCAAGAGAACCATGAGGACATGGTAAAGAATGATCTATTCTTTGAATGAAAAACAAACTAAATAGAGAAAACACTTCTGCAACAACAACAAAATATTAGTTTTTGAGTGGGAATGGATTACATGCATTATTAATTTACATCCAAAGACTGAAGAAAGAAATTTCAGTCAGTAGATGAGGCCCTCAAATATCAGTATTTGTTTGACTGCCAAAGAAAAGCAAATAACAGCAGTCAAAGAGGATGCATTTCTTATATTACAGCATTTTTTGTTAGCTAATCCCCAAGAGGACTCTGGATGTGGAGAAATACTAACTGTGATCAGACAAGAGCAAAAAATCAGAGAGAATAAAGTCTTTTTGAACACAAAAAAATGTCAACTCCTGGATAATCAAACATACCTTTGTTCCCTTTCAGATCCAGAGGGCTGTTTCCAAATCAGAGAGGAAATAATGTATGATGGTGCTAAAACTTTTCCCTTGAACCATAATTGATTCATTGGCCCCTGCAATATATTATCTACAAAACCAAACACCATTTTTGTCATCTACTGTCTGCGACTGCCTTATTAATTTTTCTTTCAGTGGGGTTGTATGTGATTCATTGCAGACTCTCTATTATCTGCTAGAGAGGAAAATGTTGCCTTCTGTGAAGGTATATATAGATGGTACAAGTTCTGTGGTCTTTGCACTGTATACTATGGGCAAAATATTGCAGAGTAAAATGGAACATGATGCTGAATATGTTGAACCTGTCAATGGACATGATGCTAAAATGTTAGGAGAATGTAATTACTGCTAATCCAGTTATTGGCAGTATTCCCTCATCCCTAACTGCTATTATTTGGCAGAATCAAGGCTTGAGGATTAATATGAAAAAGGAAAATGCAGAGTCTTTGCAAATACTACAGTGGGATCCTTGAGTCATAGGGAAGGGGTGATGTGAGGTAACAATCTGGACTGGGAAGCAAACAGAGGAATGTCACTGATTAGAGGGAAGGGGAATGAAGGCAGATGGGAAAGGATATTGTAGTGGACTTTAGAGATGAGCACAAACAGCCTGTTTCATCAAATCAATTTATATGTCAAGAGACATGACTCAGAGTGTCCTTTTCTTTATAATTCCCATGCTTCTCTGTTTTTTGGCTGTAACACACATTTGTACATTTCTGATTCAGTGCTTGCTCAAATACAGTTTGCATCTCTTCCGTGATAAATGTCTTATTGTCTGTGTATACTTAAGTCAGTGATTTACAAATAATTCTTTTCTCTAGACTAAGAAAATGTGTTTTTTTCACCTTACATACTAGCTTCTTTTGCTGACTCATTTTCAGAGAATATTTGTAATTTTCTTTGGGATCAATCCTACTTTGTGGATTTGTTTAACATAATGCTCATCTGTGCAATTGATTCCTGTTTCCAAGAGTCATCCTGCACTTCAAAATAGCAATTTTGTGCTTGTACTTTTCAGTTTGTCATATTAAATAATCATTATAATGTCTCAAAGGATGAGCAAGTATTATATTGCAAATTTCAAATGCAGAACATATGGTATTAGAGACAAGGAAATAAATTTCTGGAAAACAGGATGTGAAACTTACCATTTTCCAAATGCAAAGTAATCTTTAACCAAAGTAGAAACTAATTGTATTGAATGTTAGTAATTCAGATAATACTATAATTATTATATGAAAATAATTACTCATAGCCATAAAATGTAAATGAAATACTGGAAACCTGAATCACTTTTTTTGGGCAAGGAAAATAGAGCAAGCTGATTCAAATTCAGATGACACCTCAGATCATATGCTGCTGCACAGCTATGGCTTGTAAGGCTTGGACACCTATCACTTTTCATTCTTGTAGGATGAAAACAACTTTCTCATTGACCTTCCCATCCTCTAATGCTTTCCCTTTTCCACTGCATCTACTCCTATTGTCCCTGAATAATCTGCCAAAATCCATGTAAATCCCAGGGATAACTCACATTTCAGCCCAAATAATGAGATGGCACATGACAAAATATGGGCTTTTTCTGCAGGTTTGGACTTCAGTTTGTGGAACTGTGTGAAGCACTTTAGGATTGAGCCTAATCTGGGAAAGTCCTGGATGAAAGACATGCAGAATCCTCCTTGAAGCCAAAGCAGTGTGAAATACCTAAAAAGCTCTCTGCTTGCATACGTAAAAGTGGATTAATTAATCTTGATAGCTTTAGTGGAAATTAAGAATCATTTTACTTGCACTTTGAAGTTTGTCTCATCCTTTTCTTGTCAGTGTTTTGATTTGTTTTTTTTTCTGTGAGGCTTAATCATGTTTTCATCTGTATTCCTGGCCAGACCTTTGATATTATGCATCTTTTTTTTCAGAGAGCACAGAACAGTGAATGTTCCCTGGTCCAATTCCCCATATTTGCATATGTCTGTGTAATTCTAACAGTCTCTTTTCTGGGCATTTTTTCTGTGTGCCAGCTCTTGCTCAATTGTTATTCAACCATCTTCATCTTGGCCAGCCCAATTCTGCACCTGCACTTGGGTGCTAGCTAACATCAATACCAATTTCCAGCCCTCATTAATTGTACTGAATGATGTAGGAATATTGCATCTCCAACAGCATCACATTTGATATTTTCCTAAGAGATTAGTTTGGTATAAGAAATCTATTTATTTTTTTGTCAGCAACAGCTGGTCTTAAGTGTCTTCTACCTCATCTGACTTGTGATCACAGTCCTGATCCTTGGCTAGGTGATCCCCAAAACATTATATGTCCCTGGGTCTGGGTGAACATGACAACAGCTTTCATTTAGTATGACAACTGCACTGTTTTGCATGAACCAATCTTTCCCTCACTGGACACACACATTTGACTGCAACTAACAGAAGGCAATTTTTATAATTCACAGTGGTATCTGGTTTTCCCTTCAAAAATGGAGCTTCTTTGCTGTTCCAGGAGCTAGCCTTACAGTTTGCTCACATTTACAATCCAATGTCAGTCCTAATGATTTCAACAGCAATGAGTCATATTCCATATCAAATCTTATTAAATTATTATATGGTGACTCAGAGATAAAAGGGAGTCACATCTTAGTAGGGTACTGATTTTTCAGACAGCAACTGAGTTGAAAAAGATCTTTTATTAACTTCTCTTCAACTTAAGTTAAATCATTATCATATATTAAAAATGCTGGCCACTAGAATAAGGCATTTCTGTAGATGTTAGTGTAGGTATAAACATACTCCCCTGTGATAATCATGTTATTACTCTAAAATCTAGTCTTAGGACAATTGTGTTTTACAGTGTGTTAGGACAAAAATCTGCCATACTACATGGCATTTGTTTTGTGCATTTTTGGCATTGCACCTGCAGTGATGTACATTCATATTGCTGGAGTACTACTCACAAAAATGTCCTCAACAACCACAGCCTTTTCAATTCCATCTTTCATAGATCTTCCACCTGATACACACTATATAGCAAAGGTGGCTCACTGTGTACCCAGAGCTTGGAATGCATCATCTGTGGTTCCTGTCCATGTACCAGCAAAACCAGAGTAAATAACTAAACCTTTGACTTCTACTGTGAAATAAAGCTGCTAAAGAAAAAAACATGTTGTCCCTCACCTTCCAGGTAGAAAGATGAACAATGAGACTTTGGACATTGGGAACTGACCTGTATAAAGACTGTAAATTGTCAGCACTCAAAATCCTATGGGTGGTAAGCACAAGGCTCAGCTATGTACTGGAAGATAACCCTGCCAGGGATTCACTGAGTCCCAGATTTAATTATTTTCTTTTTTTTATGTTTCATCTAGTAGTCACTATCAGAAGCAATATCAAAGGAAAATGGAAAAGTTCATGTTTCAAAATATCTCCTTTATGGTTTCTATTTACCAGGATATTGTTTCTGTGTGTCTCCTTTTAAAGAAAACGGACTAATTTTGACATCATTTTCCTTTCCTCCTTGTATAAGTTCTTTTAATGCCTTCATCACTGAAATATTTTCTGGTACTTTCAAGGAACCTGGACAACTTCTGTGATGCCCTTTCTTTCACCTCACCTCCTCAGAGTGAGATGTGTGTACGTTGGAGTCCTTTGGAATGTTTTTGAGACATAATGTTACAAAAGTGAATGTGTGTACTTCTATGTCTATAGATTTTTGTTAAACACCAAGGTAAAAAAAAAAAGCATATTGCACATAAGAAGTAGGAGGTTGTGAAGTTCAAGGGAAGGTAAGATTGTGAACAGATGGATGCCAATTAAGAGCATTAAATTTTGACTCAAACTTTAAAATAGAATTTTGAATGTTGAAACTCCCAGATTATGTGAATGTTCTCAATACACCTTTAAAATACATTCTTTTCTCAATACATTCTTTAAAAGGACATCCCAAAGAATATTCTCTGGAGTCATTTAACATTTAACACTGTTTGTCTAAAGGCTAGGGATCCAGTCTAAGCCAGGAATCTTGGTACCACTGTAATCAGTAGAGGAAACCAGGTACCAACTCCATAGTGACAGCAGTAGGATGAATCTGAACACTCCATGGAGATTGCTCTTTCTTCACTGGTTAGAGGGGAAGCCCAGATCTCTCTATCAGACTAGCTGCTAAATTTTAGAAGAGTGTGGTTGTATGAGATGGATCCCATCTTTCTCAGTAGCAATTGATGCCAGGAAGGCATTAAATAGTCTCTGCTTGTCATCTGTAGTTGTGCTCAGTAGCACAAAGAGATCTGTGTGGCAGAGGAAGATGGTAGCTACCAAGGTCAGCAGCATTGGGAAGTCATTCCCAACATCTTTAAAAGAAAAAAACAGAATCCAACTCTAGCCACAGACTCTGTAATAGGTTTCAGCAAATGCTGTCTGAAAAGACTGAAGACATATAGAAAGTTGTATGAGTTATGCACAATAGGGCCAGGGGGAAAAATACTAAAACCAGCAGAGAGTCTCTAATTATAGTCCTTGTTCCATTCTAGGACCAGAAACCACAGAGAATCTTTCAAGGAATTGAAAAATTTCCAAATTAGTCTTGCAGACTTGTGAAATTTAAAAAATCAGATTTGAATGAGCACCTAGACAGCCAAAGGGCCTGGGCCTCCAGACCTACAAAATTCAGTGTATCACTAGGACACCAGGATGATTAATCTCCTATCACTTTAATTATCTAAGATGCAAAACAAAGAATTTAAACATAATTAAATTTCTTTAATTCATTGTTTAAGAGAACAGTAAATATCTTTTTCTCCCTGCCAACTACATTCTACTTTATGTTTGTCTTTGTTCACATTCAATATAACATAAGCCACATTTAGAAAAAATTATTACGTCAGATTTATTAGTTTCATTTGATTTGTGTTATGAGAGTGGCTAGTCATTGATATCTCATCATTTTGACCTTTTTTATTGGATTTATTTTTTTCTTCTTAACCATAAAATATTGTCTAATTTTTTTTTCCAAAGGAGTTTTAGAACACATAAAGACTACCTCATAATTTCTATGGTTTTTTTCTTCTATAAATTTGATTTCCTTCACTATATCAGGTAGTTTATATAGTTCTCTCTTCATTTTTATGTCTGTATAAAAGTAATTTGTATTTATTGGTTGGATAGGATAGGATACCAGAAGATCTCTGTGTGATACCAACTTATACTACATCAGGTGCAGCTTGGCTTAAAATAAGGCCTTTAAAGGGAAAATTACATGCTATTCATTTCACCTATATAATGAAGATGATTAAACTTCCAATGTAAGTACAAATGTGTGTTAATACACATTTCATGTGAATTAATGCAGAAATTTCTGCCAAGCCTTTTTAATTGCTTTCTACCATTTCTTAAGAAGAATTTAAAATTTTTTCACCTGGCAGGAATTTGTCACCTCCTAATATAGAAGTCACATCAGATTAAAGATATCCTAATTAAATGGACTGAAATATAAGAAATCAAATTTAGTGATGGCTAAATATGGACAAAGTAGAAAGACCTCTAGTAACACTACTTTTGCTTCCCAAGGAACAATGTAAGATATGACAAGATATGATTTTTTAGAAGATCTGGCTGACTTGAGGATAACAACAATTCCAGGCCTTGATTACACCACTCAACTGGGTTTCAAGGCTTCACTATATAAAGCAAGGAGGGCTTGCAAGATATTGGATAACCTAAAATTGAGGCCATCTTGAAAAACATTTTAGCTTCAATTTACTAGATCACTTCATAGATCTTCCAGAATGAGCAGCAAAATCTGCATCTCACCAGAGACTGTAATTGGTGACAGCAGAAGGTCTATGGCCCAGGCCTGGGAACAGTCCCAGGCTGGTGGTTTGAGACATGGCTGGATTCTAGTGCTGCTTTTCCCTGAGAGAGTGGCTACTTCTGAGAAATGCCCTGTGGTGACAACAGCAAGCAGCATGGCTTTCCACTCCTCCCACTACACACCTTTTCTTTCATGAGAGGAAAAAAAAGCACCTTATTCAGCACTTGAACTTGATCTTGAACTCATCCCCAAGGTCCCTTTCAACCTAATACTCTGTGATACTGTGATTTCACCCGCTAATTTCCCAAAATCATCCCCTCCTACCCCCTACATGCTTTCCCTGTGTTTATCCAGTACAATATTTACTTCTGTCCCTATTCTTGCCTGAGGGCCAAGTAGGGACATTATCCAATGACAAGCACATTATCTCCACCACTGCTTGTTCTGCACTTCTAAATATATCCAGGTCCAGGAAAAGTGGATTCCTTCTTGCCTGAGCTTCTCTCATTAAAAATAAGAACCACTTGCATAGGTCCCCACATTCCAGTTTGAAAGTTATGGGGACCAACTCGAAAAAGAAAATAAGGACCTCAAACATTTGGCTGCAGATTTTCTTCAATTAAAGCTGTAGCTGTCTGGCTGCCAGAGAGAGGACAGCAATAAGCCAGATGTTGCCCTGACTCCCATATGTCTACTGTACAAAATTAAATCCCATCTCTGGCCAGTTAGCACTGAATAGTGAGAAATCCTGTCTGCTGGAGTCCTTGGCTCCATTTGCTCTTTTTTTTCAGGAGTGCTGTGCCTGCCATATAATCACAGGGTCAGCCAGACTGCTGCCTGGTGCCATGCTGTGCCCAAAGACAGCCTGCTGCTGCTGGACACACCCAGTGACACCACCTGCACCCAAAACTGTGCTGCAAGAAAAGAGTCCTGTGAAAGTAGGAGAGGAGCGAAGGGTGTTTCCTTGAATCCTGTGGAAACAGTCCAGCTTTGTCTTGGTTCAATTTCTCTTTACCTCTTTGAAGAAAAATCATTGAATGGAAGATAAAAACATTCTGAGGCTTTACAGTCGTGGTTGATGGCTCTACCATCAACCCTTGTTTGGTTAAGGGAGTGCTTTATACCCATCCCAAACATGCTGCAAAACAACACAAGATCCTCCAGAGAGCCATCAGTTAATAACAAAATTACTAACCATAATCACTAATAAAGGATCTATTTCACAAAGTGTTTTGCAATATTAAAAATACTCATTTTTTTCCAAAGGCTCCTTCCTAGAGGGATTAAATTCTACACAGGTATACAAAAGAAGGTGCTATCCTGTGTTTGCTGCCGGAGTAGGTAGAGACAATGTTGACTGCAAATAGCAGGACCTTCAGGAAAAGCAGAAGAGTAAAAGCAGGGAAGGTTCATTGAGGTTAAAATCAAGTCCCTTTGATGACATATTTATGGGATGATTCCCCAGGTGAAGTGATTTGAACTTCCCTTACTATTATTAAAAGCTAAGAATATGGTTTTTTTCTGTCACTTCAAATACCCTTCACTGGATGCATAAATGCTATCAATGTGTTTATGAAACACTTTTTTTGACAGCCTTTTAATTATAATAATTAAAAACTGTTTATGAAATCAGATGAGAAGAGGGTTGTGTTAGTTTGGCCTGTGACTTTCCCTGCTGAAAGGTTCCTAGTGGCAGATCTGGGAATAGATTTCAACTATGTAAAAGTCTTAGTTCTACAGCAGCCACAGCCTGATGGAGCATTTTTTGTCTGCAGAAAATTCCAACAAGTTATACTGACATACCCATGATAGTATAAATGACTTCAAGCTTTGAATAAAATACAGTAGCTGGTGTATCTGTTTAAATGATTAAGCAATGAGCTAGGGACAAATTTCTCCTGCCATTTCTGTGCCTTCCTGCTGTGCCAAGTGCATGAAGAAAGCACGAAGACATCAGTATGAGATGCATTTTCAATCTGGGAGCTTTTAGGGAAATTACAGGGTTCTGCAGAATTTCATTCCCCATTAGGGTTGACTAGAGTTAAAGTGGAGAAGGAAAGATCCCTTGTACATTTTTCCCCTTTGCAAATCTGCACGCTATGTTTAGGGAGAACATTTTATCTAATTGAGAATAATTACTCTAAAAAACTAAGCTTGACATTTCCTTTTTGTGGCAATACAGTTTTAGTGTACATTAATATGTGCAGGGTCACTGCTGTGACATTTTACAGATAGTTTAAAACACTGATAGGATGTCCCTTGTTCTGACCCACAGAACCATAATAAACAAATAAACAGTTTATACTTGGTAAAACCTTCATCTCTAAACCCAAAGTAAGAAGAGTTTTGTTTTGTTTTGTTTCAAAATATGGCACAAATGGGATTAGATTGCCAACTGTTGCTGCACTCAACACAGATTTTCTCTGGGTAATTGCAGATTATTTGTGAATTAAAAAAAAAAAAAAAAGGTATTTAACATTTTGTATTTTCTTGTTTATCCATTTCAAGCAAGCTGGCCAGAGTACATTAACCTTTATAAGCCAGAGAAGACAAAACTCTTAAGGTGAACATTTCCCAATTGCCTAGAGAGTCTCACTGGCCCCTTGTGTGATACCTCAGCAGGAGACTGTGCCAATCAGATTGGGAAAATCAGCACAGCTGACAGTCCAAAAAAATAATAAAAGGAAATATTTTGCAAAGATTTAAGAGTATTTACTCAACTCCTTAACAACAAAGGTGCTCTCCTTCAAATTTCTCAGTGAAACTCTTTTTGAAAAATTATATCCCCAAGCCTGGACAGTTTCCCAAAGGCAAAGTGGGCTAAAAAAGCTTCCCCAGTAGGAAGAATTTGTGCTCTGCAGGGTAGCTTAGCTAATCTTAACTGATGTGTCTACCAGCTATTAGCTGCAAAGCTAATGGTACTACAGACAGAGAGGTAGGAAGAGCCCATGGCTTTGAAATCAGATACCAGACCAACAGTTGTTGACAAATATTTTGTTTGATGAAGGAAGGCATCATCATTTTCTCATTTTTGACTGAAAAAAGGTCCTGGAATCTCTTTTTCCTTCCATTGTAAAGTCCTCATGGAGCACTGCTGTTTCCCCCATATACAGTGGGCTGTTTCTCCTGCATGTGAAAAACTTCTTCCAAACACCCCAGTTAAAACAATAAAAGTGTTTCATGAATAACCATCTGGCCTTGTAGATAATAAGCTGAGTGGAAAGCTCCTTAGATGATTTTCTCAAGCCTCTCAGCATCAGAATATCCTGTTCCTGAATCCTCTGCTCAGAGCCTCATCCAGAAGACAATTATGTGAAATTTCATCAGCAGTAAATGAGAGGAAATAAGTCCCTCCTGGTGCAATGTGTGATAATGATGCTCACTCAGGGCATGTGTCTTGTCCACTGCTGTTGCAACCAGGAGGATGTTTATGATTGTTTTGAGCTGTTCCTCAGCAATGCTATTGTTCAGAAACACTTTCCCACCTTGTACAAGGGATTTTGATGTCATCCTTCAAACTGGCTAATCCTGAATTTCATTACATTCACCACAGGATCCCATCGTATTTAACATTTTGCTTTGACTGTTGTTGGTTACCCTGATGCACAGGGCTGGAGGAAAACTCCCAGATATCACCTGGCAAACAGAGGTGCCACAGAAATATAGTTTCCTTCCTTTACAAAGATTGACTCGAAAGGGTGGTGGAATGCAAACTGAAAAGGACAGCTGTGAGCAACTGGCAACTGGCACCTTTAGTGCTGCTGTCCATGAAGCAGAGGCTGCCTCAGTTTGAGCACCTCTGCAGAAAGTCCTTTTGAGTGGGTGTCCACTTGGATCCACGTGCTGATTTTGTATGTGAGGAAAACAGCAAGCACAAAGCAAACTCTCTTTCTCCGGTGTTATGTTGCCTTTTTTCTCACCCACCCTGCTGAGCTGTGAAGGTCATGCAAATCCTTGGCAGAAAAAGCTGCCATGAGGAGGGCAATTCCATGAGGAGATGCTTTGTTGTTTTTATCTGTTTGGTTTATCCTTTGGTAATCAATGATAGATTTTAGCTTTGATCTGACTGTTAGTAAGAAACCAAAATGACACCTTCCCCCAAGTAAAAATCACTACTTCAAATTGTAACTAAAATGTGTAAAATTCCAAGCATAGTTCAAAGCAATTTATAAATAAAGATAATTTTATTCTGTGATCTGAAGTTGTCTTAATCAATCAATCTGAAGCCAAAGCTGGTGAAGCTCAAAGTCAGTGAGAAGTGTCTATGTCTGCACTACATCTGTGTTTACTAGCTCCCTGTCTTTGCTGAGTTCAGGTTTGCTTTAGCAGAGGCCAGCAGCTGTTCCATGTCTGGAAAATGAAAAAGTCTGCTATTGAAGTTATTAGGCAGTTGTAGGAGAGTTTATTTGCCTAGAAATGAGCTTTTAAAGTGCGCTTTGAAGTCCCTTATTATCTACATATCAAAAAATGCTAAAAGGACTTCAAGTGATATTATTTCTTCTGATGGTTCAATCAGTGAGTAATGGCTTAGTTTACATCTTGTTACAAATGTCTCAAAATGCTATTATGAAAACACTGATTAATGACACTGTGCCCTTCATTTATTAATTTTCTGGCATATGTGTTATTTGTATGAACAAAAATTACCTAGGGGTACATTTCATAACATTTATACTTTGTGTCATCAGAAGAAAACATATTTAGTAGAAACATCAGGTGTGTCCTGCACGTTGCCTCTGAAATGTCCATTATTTCAGCCAGCACTACACAAAATTCAGAAGTCTGAATGGAGATGAGTCTTTAAAAATTCTTTTACTTAGCCACTGTTCACATAATTAGTCACCAAAGTCTGACTAGCTAGATCTCCAGCCAAATTAAGCTGCTGTAGTCCTTTGAAGTCTGCAAGGGAATACCAATTTATAGCCACCATGGGCCTGGACCAAGATTTCTAAATAAGAATAGACATATTAATTATATATGGAAACAGTCATCAATGCCAGATTGCATTGGGAGCCAATGGTTATAATTTAATTGTAGTTTTCCTGTAGTTCATGACAGTCCATGACATCAGCAGATTATTTAATTATAACTTGCTTTCTCAAACCAGGATTAAATGTTATTGCTCTCTGGAAAAATAGATGAAATTAATTAAGAAGTAAGGTGTTAGACATTATCTCAAGATGAATAGGCCCATCTGAGAAAGTAGGCCCATCTGAAATATTGCTGAATGTCTATCCAAAAAAATCTGATTAAATAACAGAGGCATCAAGATAATGAGCATCCATGATTTGTCAAAAGTGTGAAGATCATTTGAATGGTCCCCCATTTATTTTCAGTGCACGCCTACAGTTCACTTCCTCATGAAAGACCTGAGGGGGTACACAAAGGCCAGATAATTTTTAATATGAATTTGTTCAGCCTGCTTCAGGGCTATGATTTTGCAAAGAGATTTACTTTAATGAACACTTGCACCCCTGGCTGCTCAGCAACAGACCCATGAAAGCCTTAAATAGAAAGATGCTGGCGTTTCACATCAAGAAGCAACAGCCACACTTTTTTGATTGCTTTTTAATACACCCTTGTGATTTCCCCAACAAAAATGGCATGGTCACCCTACTTAAACTGTAGCACTGTGCAATTTCGGAACACTTCTCCCAGGCAAATGATTTTGTTTTCTTTGGACTGAAGTTAATGCCAATATCCCACAACCCTCGCAGTGCATCCCTAACAGTTATAAAGTATATCCAAAACCTTTAAATGCCGTTAGCTGAGTAAAAGCATCAATGCACACTAGAGCTAAAAGTTACATTAAAGACATCCCATCATATAGTAAGAAGGAAAACTAAGAAGAAAACAAGGCCTTTTTTTGGTTTGTTGTTCTTTCCTTCATAGGGGAACAATTGTCTTGCATGATCCCATTTATTATTTATTAAGTTGCAACAATTAAAATGACTCTAGAAAATTATTCTAGACAAAGGATGAGATCTGACATGGAACATAAATTCTCCTGGGTTCAGTTACATAGGATATGACCTCCATCTATCTAGAGAAGCCATGACCATGACTGAATACCTTGTAAACTCCTTTCTTGTACAGCAAACTCAGGTTTGTGATAATGACAAGACAGGACCTTGAGTTCTAAGTCATCTCAACTAGCTCATGAGAAGCATTCATGAGGATGTCTGTAAGACTCATCTCTTTCCAAAACAAAGGCACCGTACTTGGAGCTGTAGAGAGGCATCTCATGCCCTTGAGCAACCAGGCCCCCACATCAGCTTGTCTTCCCTAAAGAAAGAAGTCCTGCCCCACATCAGTGCTTCTCTGCTGCTCCTTCCCCTTCAGCAATTGCTTAGTCATTGAGAATCAGGTTCATTCTCTCAGGAACATCTGGATCCTCACATCTCTGGTGGAGACAGAGGGTGCTCTGATTTGGGCTCAGTAGGCCACACACACTGACATTCTCACTGAAATACCTAAGATCAGGTCAACAGTAAAGTTTAAACTAGCTTTTAAACCTGTTTCCATCAGCTTCTTCATTGTACAAGGCCTTTTAGTGTACCACTAAAGATAGGTGAGTTATTCATGTACTACCACATCAGTGCCTGGCATAGCAAAAATATTATTATGATTATTAAATGTTTCACAACTATTTAACTGTTGAGGAACATGTTCCACATTTTGCAACTTCTGTTTTTCAAACTACTTAAACACTTTTGCTTTAAGCTTTTTACTTTAAAGTGAACAAAAGTAGCTTTCTTGGTCTTCTACCATTTAACTAACTACAGTACTTCATTGCACAATACCAAAGTCATGCTTTTAGGGCATCATCATCTTTCAGAATAGAGATATAATACCAAATACAATCTCACTAGAAACTCTTAAAATGATTATTTGAAGGAAGCACTCAAGAGTTATTCAAGTCCATTTGTCTTGAGGAATTTCTTTTGAATTCTTTCTCTCAAGTACAGCTGTAATCCACCTATTCTCAATTCAATTTGCTGTTTAATGGAACCAGTTGATCAAATTTACACATTTAAAATAAATTCAAAGACCTGATTTTCTCTTCAGACAGATGAAGTAAATGTTCCACTGAAGATGCCAAGAGTTATGCAAATGTGAATTGACATAAATTAGAGCCACTACCTGGGTTTTTTTGTAAAGATTAGTTTAACCAATTTTATCACATAGCTACATTCCAGAGCTGCAGAACTGAAGGGGTTTCACTAATCTAAAAGCTGGGTCATTTGAATTATAAAACTAAAACCTCTAATAATTTTAGCTGACAAACCTGCATTCATTTTCGAAAAAACTCATTTAATCTGTGATTCATTATGAGTTTACAAAATTAAAGCAAAACTTATTTCCCTGCAATCTTGGCTTTCCTGCTTCCTTTGTCGAGAATCTTAGTAGCAGCTTTTCTTTCAAGGTGCTACCTCACTTGACACCATAATGTTTTGATTGAAACATCACAAAAAATTGCCTTTCAAAAGATGAAAACCAAAACATTTCTGCCTCAATTTAGCAATATTACCTCCAGAATGCAAAAAGCAAAGTTCTCAGCTACTGCAGAGTATGGCAAGAGTCTACTCTGAGCTTCCCCATCATGAAACCCATTTTCATAGCATAAGAAAAAATGCTTTTAAAAAGCTCTCTGAGATATGGTAGCTTCAATCCTCCAGATGCTACTTCTTCCTCCCCAGTGGACAAGTGAAGAATAAATGCTTCATTATGCCAATGTTTACTGAACACTTCTTTCCAGAACAGCATATACCACAAGGAGTGTAGCAATTAGAAAAATACTGAGTACTCTGTGTCCTTATAAAGAGGTGTGAAGACATCCAAGTGAATTGGAAAGCACATAGTGAAGTTATGCTGTTTCCTGTAAACAAGTCTATGCATCAGCTGTGTAAATCTTCTATATTTTTGGACACCCCCAAGGGTCAAAGTTATCTGTAACAGGATTATTCCATGCCCCCATGCAGGACACTGACAGGAAAGAAGTTGAGTTTCCTAGTTTCTCTCAGAGCTCCCCTGAGCAGAACCATGGGTGAGATCTGCCAAAGCTTTCAGTGATCCCAGAGGGTTGTGAAGAAATGGGCTAAACTCTAGGCGACCAGTCTCAGAAAGAAGACTTGGTTGAATACTTACTGTATACTCCATGTTGAATACTTACTGTATATTGCAGTTCCTTCTATGAAGGACTTGCTGTCAAGGTTCAGATTGACACAATAATGAGTTTAGAGTAGAAAAGCCAAAACTCAGGCCGAAGCTCAGGCCAAAGCTAAAAAGCCCAAGCCAAACTACGAAGCTAAAAGCAAAAGCTGAAAGCCCAAAACTAAAAGCTGAGACTACAAGCTGAAGCTGAAGATAGAAGCCACTTTATTTTTCTTCCAGCCATCTTTTATCTCTTCAGTACATCAGACAAAGCCAGTGTGTCCTTTTTCTATAGGCGACATTTTTCTGTCTCCTTGTTTTTCCAACTCCTTATTGGTCGTTATAGTGCCTGCTATCTAACAGCATCAGCAGAACACCTGCACTCTCCCATCACTTGCTTTTTCTCATTGTTTTTCCCCTTATCTCTCAGCCTATGCACCTTTCTCATCTCAAGGGCCTCAGCCAGGGCCTGACTACTTCCAGTCCTACTAAAACTTCCCACGATTAATGTCTTTTTTTAAAAGGCAAATCTAAGAGAGGGACATGACCCTAATTACAGTTTTGGAGGATAGGGAGGTATGCATGCTAAAAGTTGTGAAACACCCAGGAGTTGCAACTGCTTGCATGAATAAAGCAGCAAGCCATTAAAGCACTCACAAAAGAGAATAATATGTTACCAATAGTAGCTACATGTCTTTACTATGAATATTCATAAAGCTATTACTGCTGTATTTTTTATACAGCTTCATTAGTGCCAAATGAAATTATACCATAAGCAAGCACCTTTAGTAATCACACAAATGTGTCTTGGAGATTTTGAGAGGTATTAAGCAGCTGGTAAGACCAATGTGTAAAATGTGCTTCAAGGACTGCACTTGCTTAGCTGGTTAATAGGCAAATGCACCAAAGAATTAAAAAATAAAAGACAGTGCTTTTCACCATGTGGCTGAACACAAACAACTACCTGTGCCTTCAGCATCATGATGCTGTTGGTTTGCAGGTTTGCACTAAGGTTAAATCATTCATACAGGATGTCTCTTGTATGTCTCATGAGATGCCATGGACAGCTTTGAATTAGAGAGTGTGGAAAATTTAGTCTCCATAGAATTCAAGTCTTCCCATTCATTCTTTGATCTGTGTATGGTCTTTCATTTCAATATCAGCAGCTGGTGAATAAAGGGCTGGCTCTCAGCATGTGAATAGTGTCTTAATGATTAAATACATACCTGGGCTCCCAGGAGGTTGTTGTCCACTTCTCTGTGATGGTCAACTGTCTCCTGAAGAATGTAATGGCCCTGGGGACTGAATGATTGTCCCTGTGCTTCTCCACAAGTAGAACTGTCAGTGCACAAGACTGTGCTTCAAGACAATGAAACACACTCCACAACTTACCAGTTGAGGTAATGAGAAGTAGTCCCACTTGGTTATGCAGAAAGACTTGGGATAAGGAAGGTTTGTAGTACTGAAGAACCAAGAGGGAATTGCCCTGGGGCAATCTGTTTACAGTGGTGGGGTAGTTTCTACTCTAGGGACACCCAAAATCTAGCGTTGTCTGTGCAATACTTTAAGTGTAATTTTCACCTACTCACAAAGGCAAACAGCTAGAAATGAGTGCCAATTGGAAAAATCACAGCAAATAAATGATTCAGAGCTATGAGAAAGTGAATAAATTATATCTGCTTAAAAGCCATGCTAATGAGTGCATTGCCTTTTTTTTTTTCTACACTGATGGTTTTTCAGTGAGCATATGTATTACAGGTTTTTCTCAGTTTGCTATTTAATAATTATGTGTACATCTGATGCACATATCCAAGGAGACATCTGATGCATGTAGCCAAGGGGACATCTGCAGAAAATAAATTGGAAAAAGTGTAGGTATGTAATAAACTGTAGAAAATACTACTATTGTTCAAATCCCACAGATTATTATTGCACATATTGATTTACTCTGCAGAAAAATACTGTTAGCAGAAGATAACTCACTTTCATGTACCTGCATTGCCAAAAAGACAGAAGAAGGATATTTGATCCTAGAAAATTGTTTTTATGCATATAATGCCTGGTAGCTTAAACATAATTATGCTACTGCAGGATTTGACAACTATTATTACTTACCATGGGGGTCAGCTGAGCATATTTTGGGCATGGATATAGCTAAGAGATGAGCATTTTTAATGCTAAATACTATAAGAATGGAAGCTATTGCAGATAGTAACTAATTCATTCCTGAGCTTTTATTTGAAGATACTACTTAACCTGGGAGGCCACACTGCAAATTAACCTTAGTATCATGATTTACCACTGTCAATTTACATAAGTTAACTAAATCACCTACAGAGCTGTAAATATTAATTAATATTGGAAATGCACACCAGTGATGAGTTGTGCTACTTGGCTTACTGCTATGAATATCAATGAAGCCTGGTGAGCAGCTGCTTTGGTTATGAGAGGTGTTACTAAGTGTAAAGCTATAAATATTAACAACGTGGAAAAGATAGCCTATTTGGTTGTGACTTGTGCTCTTTTCTAAGCAAATATATATATTTCACTCTTTAGTGTTTTGATGGGGGTTTAAGCAACAGCCTCAGCCTCCACTGCTGCTACAATAAGTAGTATTTTGACAAACATTTCCACCCGGCGTGCACAATTTGGTTCCATTTCTGAGTTTTGAACACATCTCTGCCTGCCAAAAGCTGTCTCAGTCCCACTGTCAGTGCTGCATTTCAGGGCTTTTAGAGGAGGATGGATCTGCTGAACCTTTGGCAGCCCCAGACATACATCTTGTACTTTATGCTGGAAGCAGGGCAGATGGCAGCACTTATGTTTAACTTTTGCTGGTACTTCTGACCATAAAACTTTGTTTTCAGTAGTCTTAAACTTTATCAGAGTTTTCTGGTGTATCTGCCCCAAGCTCAGGTTTGCCATTTATCTGCTTCTTATCAGTGTTGCAGGAGAGGTGAGGTCATGGGACCTTCTTGCATGCAGAAGGGAAACCCTTACCATGTATCCTAGTGAAGGATGAGTGTGGTGCTGAAGTAGGATACAGCCTGGAAACCCACCTATGAGAAAAATAACCCTCCTGTGGCTTCTCTCCTGTCTGATCATTTAGTGTGTGTTGTGTTTACAAGAGAAAGATCCTCAGGCCAACTCACGTTCTTGCTTTACTTATGAATTTTCCAGCATTGTGCTGTTGGAACCAGATGTGATGTCCAGAAAAAATAAAATAAAAATGCTATAGTCACTGGGATGGAGAAGCTGGAGATCATCTGAGAAAAATACTCAGAAGAGGACTACTATTAAAAACATAAAATCAGGATTGGCTAATACTTCAAGGCAGCTGGACTGGCCAGATGAGACACAGGGTCTTCCAAAATTTTTGGGATATTTTTTTTTTTAAGCCCGAAGGTCCAACAGGAGAAGTGGATTTGGGAAAGAAATTTGACTTAGGGGAAGAGGAGTTACAGGCATTAAAAGGAGTACAGAATATGCAAATGCTCACCTGTCCCACAAAGTAGAAACCATCTCTTCAAGATTTCATTTTCCTGTTTAGAATTCCATTTGGGAAGTTAGGTCACTATAATTATTTCTAGGTTTCCTATAATGAATATTAGATGAAACTACATTTTCTTTTAACTGTCCTTGATTTCTTGCTCTAGCTCATATCTTTATTTCAGTCACAGTAAAGCCTACATGTTCTGCAACAGGCAATCACAGAACAACTGCACTGAAAATGTCTTTTCCAAGTCTTTCCTTCCCTTTTTATTTTATGGCAATTTGCTGGAGTGTTCCTCTTAAAAAATAAATGGTTTTAAACAGTAACTGTAACCCAAATTAAGTTTGTAACTATAGTATCAATAACACAACGTTTTGACAGAAGAAAAGGAGTGTGAAAAAAATACATGGCAAAGTCTTATGGTATTTTCTTTCCTCCAGGGATACAAAGCACATTGGTAATAGATTCATCAGTTTTTCAGAGCCTGTTTTTTCTTTAAAGCAAAAATATTAAATTGTGAGTCTCTTGTTTCAAAAAACTGTGGAAAACAGGCTGTAACATCTTGATGTTGCTTGAGAAATATCAACTTAGCCAGACTAAACTTTCTGAAAAAGATTTTTAAACCTAAAAGGAAAGTTTCTTAGATTGCCCTAGGCATTGGAGCATTCAGTGAAAATGGGTAATTGTCATTCTCTTCCTTTGAAAACTGGAGATCTAGTCACTCTCTAGTGTTTGAATGCCATAGGTAACACAATCTTGATTAAGATCCCTATAGGATGCCTAAAGCACCCTAGGGATAGGATTAAAGCTGTGTGACTGTATCCATTTAATGTTTAATGACAGTCAAATGCCTTCATGTAAGCAATGGATTTATTACCAGGCTTGGAATGCAAATAAATTCCTGAGCTCAGGTATATAACATCTGCAAAACTTAGGTGGCACCACCAGTGGGAGAGGAATCAGTGAATTATTAATAGGTGCCCAGTGTGGGTAACTGGTGGCAGTCCCCTGGCACATCACAGTGTGCATTGAGCTTGTACTCAAGATGCAAACCCCAGGCTCCTAAAGAAGGCAGCTCTTTCTACTGCCACAGGACAAATCCCACTCTCTGCTGTCCCCTAAGCAAAAATAGTTCAAAATGCTCAGCTGCACAATATAGCCACCCAAAAGAGGATGAGATCAGAGCAGGAAATTTGTATAATGGATCTTGAAGAAAGCAGAAAAGTGCTATTGCTCTGTGTAATTTAAATATAATAGCTCCTTTTTGGAAAGGAAGAAAAAAAAAAATCATATATGTTATTTTTATATTACCCTACTGCTCTATTATGTTATATTCAGACCATCTACAACTTGAAGGGAATTACTATGTACTAGACAGTGATGAACTATCCAAATCATCTGGTTTACCCTTGTGAGTAGAAAGAAATAGTCACCATAAACTTTTCTCTCCCTCTCGATTGGACAAGCAACAGTTCTTCTCTCTTGAGTAAATTTACCACAGCAGCCCTGATCACGAGTGGCACATGTATGTGGCCTGAGTCATGAACCTGGAGTAGAAAATACTCACTGCCTCTCTGCTCAGGAAGCACAGCACTACCATTTTGGAGCTCTTTTCCAAACCACCACAAATACACCATATTTCTGTTTATCCAAAACAAAAAGAATTTCTTAGCTGTGCATAGGCTGAGTACACATCTTGTGCATCTCAGTTATTTGCATATCATTCCATGGAAGGGGAGAGTGTTTTACAGCAAGCATTCCACCCAACAGACTGACTGGGGCACTGAAGTTTCTGATCTAAGTTGAAGAACCTCTCAAAACCTTTCTCCAAGTCTCAAACTCTCCTCTTTCCTCCAAGCAAGTAACACCTCCTGCATGCAAGACTCAGCTGGAATTCTGCCTTTAATTTTTAACCTATATTGCTCTACTTCTTTGCTCCTTTTCTTCAGTGCCTTTCAGATTCTTGAAAGGTGGGATTCCTCTCCCATTGTAAGACCAATCTAGTGCAAAATACTGGTCTTCAGGACTGGCCATCAGACTGAGGGTAACTTGAAAAAGTGTTTTCACCCACAGGTGTTTTTTGACATTTAGGTGAATCCCTTACCAACATATTCTTCTCTCAAGAAGCCAGAAAATCTTTTCAGATCAGTTTTTTTTCTGAGATACACAAGATATGTCTTCATGTAACTGCTTTATGAGGACCTTCATGCTTTAATTATGTTGCCGCTTTTTGCTCCTGAATCACAGATATCACATCATTTTCCACAGGTCTTGAAAGTACATAGGGAGTATGGCATCTGGTGAAGATCTTTGGACTACAAAAGACCCAGGAATGGTTGCTGTATCTCTGTTCTTCATGCACAGCTACAGCAAATTACAGACTCATCTGTGTTTAAGAGTAATTTTATGCATGCTTTAACTGCAGGGGGATTAAAGTGTGCTTAGGCATGCTCTGAACTAGAGGTGCTCTCCTAATCACTGCTTTGCTTATGTGAAAAGTCACAGCAAAATAATTCATTTGCTAAAAAAAGGTATTGAAGATACAGAATGCCTTTAAGGTAGGAGTAATAACAATAGTGATGGCAAAATTAGTCTGGCCCTTAGATAATATGTTCATCAACATTTTTAAGAGAAAAGGTTTTGTTGACCTGATGTTTGCTTTCCTCATTGTACACTTGATTATGTGTGTAGAGCTTGGCTGTATGTTAATAAAAGAATGGCAATCAAGTCACAGCCTGGCAGAGACAAACCTTTGCTTTCAAAAGTTAGTATAAAGAATACAGATTTTGACTCAAAAAGCAAATGCTGTCATGTCCCACCTTTCTTAAGCAAAATATCAGGGGAAAATTAAAAAAAAAAAAAAAAATAAGGAGAAAACTACTAATGTTTAATGAAACACTTGAGAACATATGAAAAACAGAATACATAATGTGTCCTGGGGTAATAGACCTCAGATCTATGAGTAATATTTTAATCTTTGATGTGTCCAAATGTATTTAACATGTTTCTCTACATTTGCTGCACAGAACATGGGGTAAGCAACTCAGAAATATTGTAACTAGTATTCTTAAGAATTATATATCAGCACCTGCATGTGGAAAGATGTAAACATTTTATGAGTATAAACTATCCTCATGCTACAATGGGGAGAAAACTGCCCATCACTCAATCTTTCATTTGGAGTATGTTTATTCCACATAATTCCTTGAAGTAGACACCTTTATTTATATTTACATTTATTTT
>JAOEGS010022936.1:24656-36811 GCA_025447755.1 Corythornis vintsioides
TTATATCTGTTGTGAATATTTTCTAAGGACGCAATTAATGCTTCCAGAGGACCAGATTGACTGGATGTCTGATCCATCCCTGTATTTTCCTTTGGTAACAATAATTACTCTGACCTCAGTGCTCTTTACCTCTTTGTTGGTTTTTTTCCTCTACACTTTCCATGCCCTCTTAGATTAGAATACTGCATTTGAGAGAATCAGCATTTTGGCAATAAAAATCCATCTGTTTTTAACTGTTAAAACAAAATAAGAGCAGCACCAGCTAATTAATTTGCCAACAGTACACCATAGTGAGATAAGCAGAGAAAACTGGGTTGTAGTTCTAGCTGTCATCAGAATATAGTTGCAGAGCCTGAATCTGGAAGCTCTGGGCTATGATTTCTAAGTATTCAGAGGACATACAGGTGGATCTGATCTCCTGGTGTGTATTTCCAGATGTCTTCATTCTCTGCTGCAACCTGTGTCAGTTACTCAGAAGAAAAGTTACAGAATAAGGAACAACTTTAGAGGGGTATTGCCAGGGTGCATTCTAATGTTTGGGGTGCAAGTTATAGCTTCTTCTTGGGGTGTAGGGGAAAATGTCATAGCCCAGGGCAACTGCAGAAACAGAAAATGAGGTAGATGGTGTTATCTCCTGCTAACCCTCTCTTTTGGTGTTCTGTTTTGTTTTGTTTGGTTGGTTTTTTTCCAATCCATTTTTATTACAGTGGAAATATATTTCTAGGATTTTTTTTTTTGTTCAAAAAGAGATGAAGGTAACTATTCTAAACAGCCTTTCAGTGAAATGTTCTCATCTCAAGGCCCATGCTGTGGTATGTTACCATGGAAGGCTTGTGACTGTGTGTTCAGGGATAAGGCAGTTTATGCAAAGTAAGTTAAGAGTAAACAGGGATCATTTTTGAGACTTTAACTTACTCATAGCTGATACCAATAAAAGCAAGATGTGGACAGAAAGATACTAATTCTGTTTTGTTTCCCTTTTTTTTTTTTCTTCTGTTTTTTTCTTTCTTGCCTTCAAATATGTTTAGTGTTCCTTAGATTCTAGTTTAAGAATCATGATTTGCTTGCTGAAGATACCTACCACTAGTGCCACCAGGGTAAGTCACAAGAAGGCAAAACTCTGTTGGTTTAGCCAGCCTGTCCTATTCTCTGAATGTGTTCTTATCCCCTAGCTAGGAAAACTTTATATATCAGCATAAAATTGTGCAGTCCAATTCTCTTATTTTTTGATAAGAGCTTTGAAATCTAGGTTACAGTAAAGTGTGGATGGGATTACATTTATGTGTGGGTGTGAATGTTTAAAGATTTGATGTTCTCTTTTTTAAAGATATGATGTTCTCTTCTTTTTTTTTTTAAAAAAAATAATAAATAAAATATAGTAATGAGTTTCCTTAGAACTTCTGCAGTACAATTCCACTTAGGTCAGTGAGGTTTTCCTGCAGAAGCACTCCAGAATCTCTTATATCTCAGAAACACTGTTTCAGATGTGAAACTCCTAAGTTTTTTCTTCTAAACACTCATACAGATATGTAGGCAAATGCCAGACAAAGTAGCTGTTTGAAACAGTGGAAATCCCAGCAGGATTGCCTCTGAGCTACAAAGAAAGTTGTTCCATTCAGGCATTTTGGAGTTGGAATGCTATCCTTTTTGTTTTGCTGAGCAACCAGTTACTGATTTCTCTAAATGATGTCACTGCAGAGTCTTCTGGAGCCTTTTTCCAAGTTGCTGAGCTTTGTCATTCAGAATGCTGTCTTCACTCTGGCCTACCTGGTGGAACTGTGTGGTTTGTGCTACCGGGCCTTCACTAAGGTAACACTGAGACTGTACCTTCTCCTAGGGACACCTGAAAACAGGACAGACAAATTCCTACTTCCCTTATGTAGTATGTTTGTAAGCAAAGATGAAATCAGTGTCAAGTTTGACATGTCAACAGTTTTAATGTAATTTGTCTAACCAAGTAGTAATCACAATTTAGTGCCTTCTTAATACTGAGTTTCATATTCACAGTATAGACACAGCTAAAGAGAACTTGCCAAAAACATTGCTCAGAAAAGTGCTTTGGTGTGATTTCACACATGGTAATCTTTTTTTTTTTTTTTTTCTCCTGTAGGGATGATATCTGGTATTCATGCATGACTTAAAATGTCTGTGCAGTTTTATCTTCCCTAGTGCACAAGTTTAGCCACATTCCTTGTGCAGGAAATGCTTAAATATTCTTCATAGTGCTTTTTGAGACCACAGCTGTGAGGGGAGGCAACAGAAAGTGGAAGACTCCAAGTTAGGAGCTTCCCAGCTTAGATCCTGTTTCCTTCTGTATTGGGTATCTCGCTTCAGCATGCAAGGTGTTAAGCTACATAGAGAAGAAAGCAGTTTGTGTGCACCTTTAAAAAGCTTTTAAGTTTCCTGGATGAAAGCTGTGGTGTCAAAATAACTGTCAGTTATAAGTCAAGCTCATTTTTCTAGCTGTTGCTGAGAAGCTGAACAGCAAAATCTGCAACAACCAATCCAACCTTTTAATGAGATTCTGTGTTCCATTATGTAGATTGGGAAGGTACTGAGGAAAAATGTTGCTTCAGCCATTAAGTGCACAGTTTTCCACCCTTGATATGTTTGTCAAGACAGTAATTAATCCTCAGAAAACATTCTCTTAACTGGAACAAGTGTTTTTTTCAGTCTTGATAAGACTTAAGATACCACTGGACAAACAGTGAAGAAGAAATGAGAAAAGGAATCACTCTCCCACAGAAAAACTGCACCACAAGAAAAGTCAGGAAAACTTTTAGCAGATGTAATGCTTAGAAGCATGAAGTAGAAAATAGGAGTGTCTTTAATTACAGCAAGTAAATACCACTTTTTTTTTTTTTTTTGGTCTTATTTGAAAGAGCAGAGTATTGAAAATAAAAAGATCCTGACTATAGAAGAGACTGTCCAGCTTTTGGAAGTAATTGGACATAGATCTGTAGCTTTGGGCAAAGCAAAGTGAGAAAAAAAGTCCAAGAGTGGGGTTTTTCACTAAAAGCAAAACAGATCCATTGAAAACAGTAGGCAAGACACTCCTCTTGATTTGTATAAGACTATTTCATGTGTGTCTGCTACTGCAAACTGGGAAGTGTAGGAAAAGTTTCACTCTTCTCAAGTTCTGCAGTTTTATTTCTTGAAAATTTTATTAACAATGTGGTATTAAAAAACCCCCCACCCATGTCTTTCTTACATGCATCCTTGTTCAATGTTCTATTAATATATTGAGTACTTAATTGCACACAGGAAGGATGGATTATAGAGCTTGGTAAAATCTCCTTCTTGATTTAGTGTAATGCAACCTGGTGAAATGGAGTCATTAGTGAATGGTCTTCTGCAATTTATAGCCACAAAATGCTTAATTTAGTGGAATCCACACTGCATTATCTTTGTTATTTCTGAAAGCTTACCATGGTTTTGCATTAGAAATATCAAATTAATGACTTCTGCTAGAAAACAAACAAACAAACAAACAACAAAACAACAAATCAGTTGTGATGTCTGTGTTTTTCTACAGTGGAAAATGCTGACCTGGAACAGAAACACAAGTAAGAGTTTGCAATAGAGTACCACATAGAAGTGAACTCCAGAAGGTGTACAATTTGTGAATATTGAAACTATTCAGAATTAATTACTTGTTTTTGCAACTTTGAATGTGCTGCCTGTAACAAAATGCCAACTTCCTTCTAAGCTGTGGAGAATTCTTGTCTTTTCAACGACCACACCACTCTGACATGCACTTTGTAGAGGTCAGTGCTGTACAACCACTCCAAATCTGTTTTTATCTCCATCATTTTACTAATACCCTGTGGCAGAAATATCTCAATTCCTCTTGTCTTGGAGCCTGAAGACTCACATCAATCAGATATTTCCTTGTCTGAGTTTCTGTTCCAGGTCAGCAATTTGATTTTTCCAGTGCCTTTGGACCTCTCAGTTGAGACAACCATATCTTCTGTGGATTGTAATCTTATCTTGAGTTTTCCTTCCAAAATGGGTGCTTTTTGGCTTCCTTATGTCTTTACAGCTGCAGAAGCATGAACCTAAAATTAGCCTTTTGCTGGCATTCTATTGAACTTTATTAAGTACATGCAGAATGCCACTGAATTGGACATGACATGATTTTGCTGTTGAATTGTTTTCAAGAATATTGAAGGGGCCTATCTTCAATATTTGTAATTACTGTAGTAGCAATAGAAATAAAAGAAAGAATTTTGCTGTATACTGGCCTAGAGGATAGCACACCCCATACCCCTTCCATTAAAGAATCAAATTTATCATTCTAATTACTGTGCTTGAGCCCTGCAATACTTCTTGAAATAAACCTCAGTGGTTTCATGTTCTACACATAGACCTCCAGTAACTCAGAGTTTGAAGACTGAAAGGCATTTTTAAGAGGGTTGCATAGACATAGAGAGGGTTAATTTGGCTGAACAGAGGCTAAAGGGGTTGTGTTGACTCTTTGGTATCAGGTTTACACATTTGACCTCCTCAGGCATTGTTTTAATGGAATTGATACCCATTTACAGCTCTCTGGCAGAATATAAAGTCCTTAAATTATGTATAAACTATGTTTATACCTATTTATCACCAGCAGACTGATAGAAGCAAGTAGACTTTGATAGGAAGGGTCCCCTGGGCTGTTGACTTCAATGTCATCACTCCTGATTTGCAGTACAGGAAGCAAGAGGTCAGATGTCAAAAGATATTTTGCTTGATTTTCTTTCATCTCTCAGCACTGCATGTTCTTAACAAACATTGAGAGTTTAGACTGAGATAGGAGACTCTGAGAAAAAGGCAGCTTTGTTACCCTCAGAACCCAGGAAAGATGGGAATCAGGAAGCCTGTGCTTCCTTCCCAGTGTTAACCAAAGCAATTTATGATGGCCCAGTTATATCCTGTGTAGCTTACAACTTAGTCTGTAAAATACCCACATGCTTTGGAAATAATTTAACCTCTCTTCTTTCCCAGTATGTGCAGGCTGCTGTTCTGGGTTACTGGTAGGAACTGGTCTGGTGTTCTTTAATTGCCAACTGTCTGAACATGGCCCTGCATTTTACCCATGTGTCTCAAGACTGATGATGGGAAGGGTCACTCTTGCTGGTGTATTCTAACAAGTTATCAGGGTCTATTTACACCTTGAGCATTGTGCTCAATCATGCTGGTCCCTCACACCCAACCAGAATCCAGCAGAAATGGAGAAGGTTCAGGTAGTGGTAACAAACTCTCCAAATAGTGGGATGAGCTCCACACACAGAGCAACTGAGTGAGGGCTCTTCAGTCTGAAACACTGATGGGAATGAGAGAGAGGTCTGTAAGGGCACAAGTCACTCAGATGGGATTGGGTCATTTCATGCTTTTCCAGTACAACAAGAACTTCCTAACTTTGTAGGAACCAATGTCAAAGCAAGGACAGGAAAGTGGTTCTTCAACAGAGTGTGACTCCTCTCCCAGCATCACGGGTGCTAAAAGTTGAAATGGGTCTAGGAGGTCAATGGACACATCAGTGGAAGAGAAATCCACTGAGAGCTGTAAATTATAGAGAAACCATGCTGGGCTCAGAAGTTCCCTGAGCTGAAAATAGTGGCTATGGGAGTGGTGGTGGGAATTATTTGAGAGTGGTGAGGCACTGAACAGCCTGCCCAGGGAGGTGGTTGAATCACCAGCCCTGGAGGTATTTTTGAAATGAATTGACAAGGTGCTTCAGGACATGCTCTAAGAGCAGGAATGTAGGGGACTATGTTTGGTGTGGCATTTTAATTTAATTTTATATTTTATTTTATTTTTTATGGTGTTTTAAAAATTTATTTTATTTTTTGTATGGTTGGACTTGGTGATCTAGGCGATACTTTCCAACCATAATTATTCTGTGATCCTGTGATTATACATGCTTGCCTGGACTTTATTCTTCCTTTTGCATCTGCTTATGGCCTCGTTGAAGATAAGTTACTGAGGACATTTTTTCTGATCAGAACTCTCCTGGATTTTGATGTATGGTATTATTTTATCAGAGCACCACATGTGACTTTTGAGGACTTGTCCCCAAGTAATGGTTTCATAGTACAGCTGAACTGATCCAGTGTTTGCTGACTGGTTGATTGATTATTGTTAATTTCCTATAAGTTTAGCTGCCTAGACTGCAGCACTGTGTTCAGACAAGGACTACTGCAGCTGGGGCCAATTCCATCAGCTAAATGTGTTACCTGTCTGCACACTCCCTGGAACTGGAGATCCAATGAGAAACTTGAAGTGAGGTCTCTTGATTCATAGACTGGCACTGTAACATCCATGAAAAACATCCCATTCTGGTGTTTTGCACCTTCCCTCAAACTGGAGGCAGCCTTCAAACTGACCCTCGCTAACTAGGCTTCTCAGAGGAAGAGGCAAACATTATCATCACATTTTAGACATCATAGAGGAGCTGAGACTGACTGAGTAAAAAGTTCCACACATTTAACAAGTGCATGAGATTTACAGGATGGAAGATATTAGGCTTTAAATCCTAAGAACACTTTGGATATGTTCTCTTTATTGGAGAACATTATTTCACCTGTAGTGGTCATTTGGAAGAGAGCTTGGTGTAACTCTTTGAGCTGATCAGAATTCTAGACCTGTGGTCAGTAGAAGGTTATAGATTTGTTCTGCATTTTTATCTTATCATCTAAAGTCAGAGAATGTCCAAGTAAGATGTGTAAGAGTCTCATCTTATCTCCTCTACCTCTTGGATGTCTCAGCTCAACAACTCTATTCTTAGACCTGTGTTCTAATCTCCACTGGCTGATTTTCCCCTATGTTTTAAGATATTTCTCTTGTAGCAGCTGTAGCCAAGACATTTTTATTGTGTAAGTGGAAAAGTACTGCTAGCCTAATAAATGAAAATAGATGTCCAAGCTGCCTTAGTGCAGGCACCCTTGTTTTAAGGGGAATGACAGTGAAGTGTGATAAAATGTAGACCATTTCTGGCAAATTTAATGAAAGAATAATGCTAAATACTATTGCATTTTGTTCTCCCATGTCAAGCTTTACCCTTTTCCCTTTGTATGGAACTACTTAATGAAAGCTACACTGCATGCCAAGGCTTTATAACTGTTTTATAAAATCTGTGTGTATTTCCCATGTGAAATATTAAAATCTTGGCCATAGAGCCTGATACTTTGTCAAAAGAGAATCCCTCTCATTGATGTTCAATCACATCTGCAGAATTGCATCAATGATGTCTGTCTGCTGTTTGTAAGTCAGGAGAAACCAGTACACTTCTGTAAGTTTTCATTCTCAAACTTGGATAAAAAGTGTCTTTCTGTTTTGCTAGTGGGTGTCAGTGGATTCCAGGACATTCATAATTCTGTGTTTTTCTGTTGCAGGAAAGGGATAAATTCTACTTGACACGCAGTGTCATACTGGAGTTGCTGCAGGCACTCAAGTTGAAGTCACCCTTGCCAGACATGAATCTGCTGCTGTTGGTGCAGGTACAGGAGATTCTCATGTCATTCTTATACTGTTCCTGTTTTGGCCAGATTCAGGGGTGGGAAAAGCAAGACCAATGTGGTTGCAGAAAGTACCAGGAATGTCAGGGGAAGTGAGAAAATTTTAATCAAAACCCAGTTACATTTGTAACCATAGGTGAGTGCATTTAGACTTCCACACTAAAATTGAAGGAAGTAAAATGGGAAGCCACATTTTTCAGGATTATAATGACCTGTGCTTTATTGCTGATGGAGTTATCATCATAGAATATAGCTGTTTTAAGATGGAATTTTCCAGCAAAGAATACTTAGAAAATAATTATGTTTCTTTCATTCTGTGGATTGAAGTAGGAGTTAAGATGCTTTTTTCATAGTAAAAACTGAGGAAGCAAGGTACAAACTTGTTAAAAATCTTTCTGCCTCCAAAACACCAACTGCAGCACTGTTTGGCATCACAAGCCTGTCCCAATTTGCTGAAGCTACAGGTAGTAGGGTCTCACTGCTCACAATGAGCTAAGCAGTATATGCATTTAGTAACTTGAAATGACAGGGGCCCAGCAGAACAGCACTCCATGAAGTTCAAGCAAGGTGTTAGTTATATAGATCATTCATAATGCTCCCAGAACCACAGCTTCAGTCACTCTTTTGCCTCCCATTATGGGGTCAAAGCTTCATGTAGCTTACTATGGACTCATTTTCTGGTACTGGTAGGTTATTCATAGTAAATAAGTGGTTGTTAGTTGACAGAGAAATAATACTGACAAGTGAAAATATACATCAGTTAGGATAACTCTAAAAACAATTATTATGCAATCAGTGTTAGGGGAAGAAGTTGGGGTGGGGAAGAATAACACTTGTTTTTTTTCTTTCTGATGGTAAAGGTTTGGGATTTTGTGGTTTTGTTTGGTTTGGTGTGGGTATTTTTTTGTGTGTGTGTGTGTTTTTGTTTGGTTTTATTTGGTTGGTTGGTTTTGTTTCTTCTCCATCTTAATTTAAAAAGCAGAAATTTGCTGCCTTTTTTTTAAGTTCAGACTTCTCAGTTCCAGACAAAACCATCAAATAACAACCACCAACCTCTTTTCTGTCTTGTGGGTGAAGTAATGCAGCTGGATACCATGTGCATTGGTGTTTGTTGACTTGAACTGACTTTTACTTGATTCTGCAATACAGATTTTTTTCTGCATTGCTCCACTGTACAGCTCAGTCCAGTGGCTACCCCAAAGGGTGACAGTCCCACAGTCTAGGCAATACTGATTCCTGATTGAGAATGCAAACATGCCACCCCAGTTTTGGCAGTGGGAATTAACTGGGAAACACTTGTCTTTCCCATTGAGTCAAGTGCCTTGATAGACACAGTAAGCAAAACTCTCTTACATTATTTTTATCTCCTAAAGATAAAATGATAATTGCCTGGGTTTTCCTTCTAGCACTGTTCCCATATGCTCTATTCACTTTGCAATGTATTCATACCTTACACAACAGCACTTAATGTGGATAGAAATGTCTTTTATGATGTCTCTTTCAGAAGCTGATGAAGTGATTCATATTTCCTGCTATCCAAAGCAGCCAGCTTCTGTTTTTATGCAGTCAGTGGTAAAGAATAGGGGTTGTATTCAGACCATCTGCCATAGATGCCTACTGGAGGCATGATGACTACTTCTCCCATTGACTGTGCAAATTGGCAGCCCTCAGTAGTATGTGGTCTGAATCATTCAACAGCCTTTTGAATTTCAATACCATAGTAACCACTAAGCCCATCTTAAGCACTGTTGTAATTTCAGAAACCTACTAGTAAAAACACATATGTATCTGAGAATTTTAATTTTCTTTAGTGTCATGAATAGAATGAAGGTAGTGCTTCACCTCTTTACCCTACAAAGCCACTACAATATGAATGCAAATTGTGTGTTTGAGCCCATAAAGCTACAGCAGAGTTCACACAGCACCAAGCAGAAATTCCCAAGACAGTCATGTCCCCATGGACATGTTAGCCTGTCTACAAGATTTGACACAGACAGTGTGCACAGAAGGCAAATATGCAGTCAAGTGGTTAACAAAGGAGCTAGGAGCACTGAAATTTAATGATAGATCACTTGTGGAGTGACTAAGGAAGGAATTCCTAAGAATGTGCATTTGACACCCACATTCACTCAGTTGACATGGTACAGTGAGTGTCACTGGTGACACCAGTGCTGAGATGAGAGTTCACTTTATCCCACTTCACAAAGAATGAGCATTTTATCCAGATCACCCCAGTCATTGCATAGGTGTCCTGGGTGATAAAGAGAACATAAAGTCTGTCTCCTGGATTTGTCCTAGCAGTGACAGCCATCATGTACATGCTGCTGTTCCAAGGGTTTCCATAGGAACTGCTTCTTCACCCAGCATTTTGTTTCCCTTTTCTCCTGCTCACATTTCATCAGCCCACATCTTCATGATTTCCATTGACTGAAATTAGTGTCTCCTTAAGATTTGCTTGTTCAGTCAGGCTCTAAGGTTCAGTGTGATCTCTTGTTTAAGGGACTCCTATTTTGGACTGCACCTTCAGCTAAGGTCTATCTGGTGCTTCCAAGAATGTTTCTGTGAAGATCTGATCTACTCATTACCAAATGGAAGGATAGTTACATACAATATGTGTATAGGAATATATGTATTTAAAACTGATGATGAGGTATAATATAGATTGATTATGATACATAGTTCTCTACAGTCAGCAGGCATTCCCATTTAGACATTATTCTGCAGCTGTATCTCAGCAGACAATGCTAGTAAGAGGCATGACCATTATTTCACCTTTTCTTGTCTTTTTGCAGTGTGGGGGTATTTTTTCTTCCTTTTTTCTTTACATATGGCTGGTATTAAATCTCTTGCCATTGATGTCTTAATGTGTTACAGTATTTGGAGAGAGAGACAACATAAATCACAGTGAATTGTGCTGGACACGTAAGAAATTTTTCATCATGAGTTTGGTTCCCTCTTCTGTTTTGATTCCATTGCAACTTTAGAAAGGATTCTTGGAACTGACAGTCTGATGATGAGACAGAAAAGCTAAACAAGGCCTAATTATTAATAATGGGATGGAGTCAGCTGTTTTTCACATATAAATGAATACCTCTTACTTAACCCAAACTCCTCTCTGCAAAAGATGGAGAAAGCTTACAGGAGGACAGTAGAAATTGCTTTGACTGCTGCTTATTATTATTGTTCTTAAAAGAAAATGTTGCCTGAAATAAATTACTTTTGTTTGGCAAGGGGTTTTGTTGACTTATATGGTGAGTACTGTACAGTGTCTGTAGCAGTGCACTGAACTCACTCTTGGATGCTAAATATACTCAGCCAGATTCTTCAGGGAATTACAGTCCTTTTTTTGCAGCTGATGTAGTACAAGGGAATCCTGATCTACACACAAATGGCAGACTGAGAAATCCTTCACAAAGGAAAGCAACATCTCTGTTGTCCAGTAGATTCAGTGTCAGCATTGCTTCTTCTGAGAGAGGGTGCATCAGAAGAAAATCTCTCATCTACTTGCCTAAGTTAATAAATACCACACTGCACTCAGGTTTACAACCTCCAAATTGTCATGTAGTTCCTCATAGTAGAACTGAGGTGCAGGTGTTGCAATGTCACAGTGAAGAACATGGCCTGCTACCTTACATCCACTCCCATCATTTACTCTAGAATGAAAGAGGAACATCTGATAAATGCAAGGTAGAGCAAAGATATGTGGTTTTGCTCATAAGAAAGTCTGGCTTATATAATATTCCTCAGATTGCTTCTGCACAGCAAATGTGTGTAAATTAAGCATATTAAGGACAGGGTTTTTTAAAAATTAAAATCAGCTCAATTAGAATGGTGAGTTAACTATGTTGTTTATAAAGAAAAAGCACTCTAAAGGCAAATTGCCATGAATAAAAGCAAGAAGAGATCTGAACTGATTTTAAGCAAGTCTTGAATAACTTTATTAGTGTCTTCAGGTTCCTCCAAATAATTGAAAAATAACTTGTCTTTCATTTCTTCTTAGTTTGTTTGTGCAGATGCTGGAACAAAACTAGCTGAGTCAACAATCCTACATAAACAGATGATTGCCTCTATGCCTGGAGTAAGTACTGAACCAAACTCCAGCTCTTAGCTTTATTGTGGTGATTTTTGTTTCGGATTCAGATAGATGAGGGCTGGCCCAGGTCCTCTTCAGAAGCTGAGAAAAACTCATTTCCCTCTGTATGTGTCTCTGTCAGCCTTAGGGGTGACCTTAGGATCTTTCCCATATATCTTCTGAAGTGTGTGATCTTTGTATTTATTGCAAATATTTAATAATACCTTTCCTCCCAATGGAGTATTTTTATCTATACTTGCTTTAAATAGAGAGACTAGCATTGGTGATCCAAGCTATGATAGGAAAGTGGTAATTGCAGAAGAATTCAGAGAAAATCAGGTCACTTGCTGCTTGAATGAAACAGAGTAGATGGTTGAAGGGAAGTCTTTTGCAAAATTATTTTCAGAGGTCTGAATATAGTATCTTTTCTATTATTCAGGATCTCAGAACCCATGTGGAATCCTTAGTCCATGAAAACTGGATAGAGGATATTCTGACAGGGCTGCTAGTGACCTTGTTTTACTGTTTGTTATTCCCTCAAGGGAACTGCCAGGCACAGCATTTGAAAAGCCAGAAGGTGGCAT